>OX442427.1:1262205-1421554 GCA_949361645.1 Spongilla lacustris | reverse complement strand
AAGTTTCAGGTGACTCTGATGCGCACGAGGGACGAACGCATCAAAATGATCAACGAAATCCTCAATGGCATCAAGGTGGGTGTGGTGGGGGCGTGTCACTATAATGGGTGTGGCTTTTTGTCATTTGTTTGGCAAGGGTGGGCACTGTATAATTAAAATGAGTATTTAATATTTTATTAAAACCTACGTATTCATTTATGAATTATATTATGTGTTTCAATAGTCATTATGCAAGCACGCAGTGTTCTTCATTCATATGGCCACCACAATAGGATTAATTGTGTTAAAACCAGCTAAATCGATTAGTGTTGATCTTGCCCTGTCTGTCGCGTGTGAATTTATTGGTGGTGAATTTCAGCTGTGGATAGACAGTGTATGTGGGACTTCACAAAGGACGGTGCTGTAATTACATATTGGAGTTTTTCATAGCCCCTTGTTAGCTAACCCATTATTTAATATATGTATCCGTATTATGTAATACATATTTCACTTCAATTCTACAGTAGTGTTAACACTATTCAATGTATTCCCTGACCATAGGTGATCAAATTTTATGCTTGGGAGATTCCTTTTAAAACGCTCGTGGGTGACATAAGGATCAGAGAACTGGGAATATTAAGAAAGATTGCGTATCTGACCTCATCGATCTCCATCTTCTGGACATGTGCCCCATTTATCGTAAGAGCTTGGCACATCTAAAAGCTGCTAAAACACACACACACACATACACATACACACGTACACATGCACACACATATTAACATGCACAACATACACATGCACACACATATACACATACACATACACATACACACATGTACACACACACACACAAACACATACACACATGCACACATCTATCTCAAGGTAGCCTTGGCTACATTTACAACCTATGCGCTGGTTTACGAGGACGACCCAAACAATCAGTTGACAGCTGAGCGAGCCTTCGTGGCCCTCTCCCTGTTCAACATCCTGAGGTTCCCCATCTCCATGCTCCCTATGCTCATACCAAACTTTATTCAGGTCAGTTAGTAACTTTATTCAGGTCAGTTAGTAACTCAAGAGATGTTGTAAGCTACTTACCTGCACCTGTTAGACGTACGTGTCGGTAGGGAGACTGCAGAAGTTCCTCACAAGCGACGAACTCCATGCTGATCGTATAACTGTCACTGACGAGCCGGCCAAAGGTACGTTTAAGGGAGATGGGAGATGGGATGTAGAAGAGTGGTGTGCTACTGGTCCATTGTACACAGACCAGGAGGAGTCTATCAGTGTGACTGGAGGTACATTTACCTGGGACTCCCCTGAGAGGCCTGTGTTATCAGAGTAAGCTGTGTGCCTGGTCCACTTGGTGGCCTTTTGGTGACCTTTGACCTCCTTCGTACCCTGTTAGCCTCAACCTCCACATCAGACCAGGGCAGCTGGTGGCTGTGGTTGGCCAGGTGGGAGCTGGTAAGTCCTCCCTCATCTCAGCACTGTTGGGAGAGGTGGAGAAGGTGGAAGGGATTGTCACCCTCAGGGTAGGTGTGTACAGGCACGAGGGACACCTCCCTTTGATTGGACCTTGACCTTCACAGGGCCGAGTGGCATATGTGCCCCAGCAAGCCTGGATACAGAATGCCTCAGTCAAGGATAACATCTTGTTTGGCCAGCCTTTGAATGAAGGGATGTACAGCCAGACTATCCACGCATGTGCTCTGCAAACAGACTTGGACATCCTTCCGGGTGGGGATAAAACAGAGATAGGAGAAAAGGTATACCATATGATGAGGAGTGAGGCAGGGAGGTTGTGGGAGGGAAGGAGGGAGGGAGGTTGTGGGAGGGAAGGAGGCAGGGAGGTTGTGGGGGGGAAGGAGGGAGGGAGGTTGTGGGGGGGAAGGAGGGAGGGAGGTTGTGGGGGGGAAGGAGGGAGGGAGGTTGTGGGGGGGAAGGAGGGAGGGAGGTTGTGGGGGGGAAGGAGGGAGGGAGGTTGTGGGGGGGAAGGAGGGAGGGAGGTTGTGGGGGGGAAGGAGGGAGGGAGGTTGTGGGAGGGAGGGTGTAAGGAAGTGAGGGAGGGAGGGAAAAAATGGAGCAAGAGAGAAGAGATGGAGAGAGAGATGAGGTGTGTTCCTTTTGTGCAGGGCATCAACCTAAGTGGTGGTCAGAAGCAGAGAGTGAGCCTGGCCCGGGCTGTCTACCAACAGGCAGACATCTACCTTATGGATGACCCCCTGAGTGCAGTGGATGCCCATGTTGGCAAGCACATCTTTGACAAAGTGATCGGACCTGGGGGGATACTTCAAGGGAAGGTAGGATGTACCACTTGGGGAAAGATCTTCTGTAATGACATCATCTTTGTTCCTGGTGTGTTAGGTGAGGGTCCTAGTGACCCACGGACTGACGTTCCTCCCTCAGTGTGACCTTATTGTGGTGGTTGATGAAGGCAGGATCAGCGAGATGGGTACCTACTCTGAGCTGGTGAACAACAAGGGAGCTTTCTCAGAGTTTATTGATACGTATGCCAATGTTGAAGAAGACGCCAAGACACCAGGTTCATGCAGGGGGCGTGGTCTATAGGTGCATCCTTATCACCCATCCCTCCACCACACTCTCCCTCACACCACTATGCTCTCCCTCCTTTTAGAGCACACTCCACCAGAGGCCTCACCTGCAGCTGGCGAAACCAAGCCTGCACCTAGCGGGGCAGCTGATCTGAGCGGTCCAAAGGGAGGAGGGGGAGGAGGGGCAGAGATGGCACCTAAAGCTGGTGACGCTCAGGACAAGGCCAAGAAGGGTCTGATGACAAAGGAGAAAGCAGAGATAGGGACGGTATGTCCTGGGTCGCCCCGTGCCTTGATAATGCACACAGGCCCATAGCCAGGAAGTCTGGCAGGGGGGGTCCTTGGGCCTGATGCAAAAAAAATTTAAAGTACCATAAGTAGAGGGTGTGGAACTCAAGCATCAAACGGTGGGGGGGGGGGGGGGGGGGGGGGGAATTGACCGATCCCCCACCCTGGCTACAGGCCTGACACACAAGCTCCCCCACATGATGCTGCTCTTCCCCTTCTCAGGTCAAGCTCTCGGTCTTCATAACGTACCTGAAGGCCTGCACGTACCCATTGTGCCTGCTTGTCATCGTCTTCTGCTTCCTGGTCAACGGGATGTCTGTTGGCACAAACGTCTGGCTGTCCGAGTGGAGTGATAGCACGTCCAAAAACGCCACTCAAGTGCACCACGTGTAGGTTGCTGATTGCTATGGAAACAGGGTTAAATGTTTAACCTTTCTCTCTCTACATTTATTTGCACACATTCGTACAAATGTCCACTGGCCACACATCCCCCACACATATATACACACTCATCTACATATGCATATGCACATGCACACATATACATACACACATACATCCATATGTACATACACACATACATCCATATGTACATACACATACATACATACACACATACATATGTACATACATACATACACATACATCCATATGTACATACGCACATACATACATATACACATACATCCATATGTACATATACACATGCGCACACATACCACATGAATACACATGCACACACACAGTGGCTACTACCTTGGCATCTACGCCGCGTTTGGTTTGGCTCAGTGCCTGTTCACTCTGTTCAGCTCCCTCTCCCTCGCCATCACCTCCCTCATAGGGGCTAAGGCCCTGCACAACGGCATGCTCGACGCCATCCTACGCGCCCCCATGTCTTTTTTTGAGACCACGCCCCTCGGACGCATCCTCAACCGCTTTGCCAAGGACATCCAGACGATTGACGAGACTATACCCCAGACGCTGGCGTCGTTCCTGAACACCCTTCTCTCTGTGGCGAGCACCGCCCTGGTAATCATGGTGGCCACGCCCATGTTCACTCTCGTCATCATTCCCCTGATAATCATGTACCTCGTCATTCAGGTAATGCATTGTTGCCGTGGCGATGCATTTTTAAAAATGTGCCCCTCCTCCCCATATCCTCCAGCGTTATTACGTCTCCACCTCGCGTCAACTTCAGCGTATCGAGTCCGTTAGCCGCTCACCGATCTACTCCCACTTTCAGGAGAGCATTCAGGGGGCTTCAAGCATCAGGGCGTACCGGGTGCAGGGGAAGTTTGTGGCACAGAATGAGCAGAAGGTGGATTACAGTCAGCTGGCATACTATCCAACTATTTGTTCAAATAGGTATGTGGGTGTATGTGTATGTACATATACTATGTGTACATATGTATGGGGTAGGGGAAAGGTCTGGTGCATGTGTGGTGGGAGGGAGGGTTTGGTGGCATGTATGATTAATTCTTACCAAGATATAAATGTCTTGTATGGTGCTTACATGCATCTAATCAGTCCATGTTTTTATCTGTCTTGAGTTACGAATTTCAAGCTCCACACATGTACACTAGATGTATGTATATTCAAAATAATCCGTACTGTTTTCAATGGCACAGTTTGGTGGGGATGTTGTTGTGAACCACTATAGAGAAATTATGTTGCTATATTTTTTTAGTATACAAAAGTGTACATAAATGATGCTGGCTGGGCCGGGGGCGTCGTCTGCTTTGTAGCGAGCATTTTGGCCATGGCGAGCCTTCTTATTATCAAGTAGCAGTTCTTGTTGCAAGCCTTTCTAGAAGGCTGCAAAGTGAAATGTTAGTTTGTGCAGCTGAGTCGTCCTGATGGGGCTGAGAGTGGCCCATTTAGATTAGTTATAATTTATTCACGTGAGATATAAAAACAGTGCTATTCAATTTAAAAGAATAACATATACAACAATAAAATTGAAAAGGTTTAATACATACTAAGGTATTCCATTTCTACCAGTAAAACTTCAAGTATCACATAAAAAGAAACAATTCTTGTGTAGATAGTTCTATTATCAATCACAGTTCTATGCCATTTCAAATTAATGAGCCTGATATTGCTTAAAAGCTGTTTTAGGATATCATATTCATGAAGAGTCATTTGGCTCAACGCTAAAGCCAGTGGTTCTGAATCACGAGGAGTGGTTCTGAATCACGAGGTAGTGAGTTCAATCCCCTGCAAAGACGGTGTTTTTTTCACCCGAGGAGTTTGGCAAAGTTCTCAAACCTGCATCCTCCAGGTTTGAGAACTTGACTGCCTCGCTAGATTCCCACTTCGACAAATAATCGCTGTAAGTCTGCATATAAAAGATACAAATATCTCTCCGCATCGTTGTACAAAACACTTTCATACTTTTTAATTTTAATAAAAAAGAAAATGATATTGTACTGGTATAAATAATATTGCCATTAATTTATGTTTACTTATTTATCTGAATTGTTGAAAAAGTTTGCGCTGTTATTGCCAAGATACACTTGTCTTCAAAACAACTAGGAGCCTTTTTTTTTTTGGATGGGCTGAGCGATGGGACCACCTCATTAGCGGTACAAACTGAACTATGTAGGGAAACAGTTGTGCCAATTTTCTGGGACACTGTCTTCGACGTACTTAAGTGTTTTCTCTTAATGTCCTGCGGTCCAGGACCGACTCGCGGTTAATGGTGTGACAAATAAGATCGTAGTTCTTAACTTTTACATTGGAAGACATTTTTTTATTATCGCCAAATGTTTAATAACCCATTTCAGAGCTACTTATGTTTTTGTATAAAATATCTCATTTTCGAAATGGAGTTTAAAACACCAAAATAGTGGCACTTTCGTATAAATCTTGTAACCAAGTGTTTTATCAGCGGCTAGTACAACTCCAGTACTTCAATCTTCACTGATACTAGTGAATGGACTGCACTTACAACATTGTCAGTTTCAGAAAACCCCCCTCCACTGTAGTGATATTTGCCGCTTTGCAGCTGTGTTCCGAGACTGTGGCATACTTTGAGCTGTGTCTTCCAAAAATTGAAAATGGCCACAGCTGGTTAGCTAGTACATTGCAATGGTCTATCAAACAGTATCGTTTCTAAAAATGATGATTACAATTCTGACCTCAAAAACCTCGGGGGAAAGGGGGGGGGGGGGGGGCTAAACCCGTAAAGTCCTGCAATTATTTACACCCTTTATTGTTTCAGTGGATGGACTCATGCACAGAGAGGCAAAACCATTTTATGAAGCGTGTAGCTGCTAGCCTTTGCAATGAAATTGTTTTGTCAGAACGAGGCTATCTTTTGCAATCTTGAGATCTGCTAGCCTGTGTTTGCGCGGTGAAATGGTGCAATAGGAGGGTTGTTAGCACCAATAGGAGGGTTGTTAGCACCAATAGGAGGGTTGGTAGCACCAATAAGAGGGTTGGGTAGCACCAATATGAGGGTTGGGGTAGCCCCAGGATTGCTTTGGATTTGTCAGCAGCTGAATTTTGTCTGTCCAAGTGGAAATGGCACTGCCATGTACTGAATAGCGTACAAGTCCATGCAATATCACTAGGCAACCGCTACGGTTTTTTCTATGGTTATACTGCATCCTGTTGATATTTCACACCAATGTGTATTCTGGTTGCACATTTTACTGCCGTGATTGTTGATTTTATTTTGTGTGTGGGTTGTGTGCTTGTTTGTCAAGACTTTAAATGAACCATTGTTTTCTGCACTGGTACCACTTTTATCAGCATCATAATATATAAAATGTTGTCTTGTTTGTTTCACATAGGTGGCTTGCAATTCGGCTGGAATTTCTGGGTAACCTGGTCATCTTGTTTGCAGCTCTTTTTGCTGCTATTCAGAGAAACTATGGTGAACAGCTGAACCTAGAGATCACCCCCGGGCTGGTGGGACTCTCCATCAGCTATGCCCTACAGGTTGGCTTGGGTTGGATCACTGTTCAACCATTCTTGTTTTTGTTCATGCCAGTTTCAATTTAAAAGGTCACACAGTCGCTCAATTGGTTTGTACGTATGACCAGCCAGCTGGAGTCCAACATTGTTGCCGTGGAGAGGACCAAGGAGTACTCTGAGGCTAGGAACATTGGCGCTGAGGTGAGAGCTGGTCCTATGACTGTGTGGTGACTTGAGGGCAGGACACACACACACACACACACACACACACACACACACACACACACACACACACACACACACACACACACACACACACACACACACACACACACACACACACACACACCACACACACAGGCTCCAGCCATCATACCATCCAGACGTCCCCCTGATGGCTGGCCTACTGCTGGAGCGGTGAAGTTTGAAGGGTACTCCACTCGCTACAGAGAGGGGATGGACCTGGTGCTCAAGGACATCACTGTCATGATGGAAGGAAACAAAAAGGTAACTTACTTTTCAGGTCTGTGGATGTGTAGGGTGAAGGGTGTGGGGTGAGGTTGTGGGATGTGCAAGGGAATGTTGGGTGAAGGGATGTGTGGGGGAGTGTGGGGTGAAGGGGTGTGTGGGGGAGTGTGGGGTGAAGGGGATGAAGGGATGTGTGGGGGAGTGTGGGTGTAGGGATGTGTGGGGGAGTGTGGGGTGAAGGGATGTGTGGGGGAGTGTGGGTGTGGGGGAGTGTGGGGTGAAGGGATGTGTGGGGGAGTGTGGGGTGAAGGGATGTGTGGGGGAGTGTGGGGTGAAGGGATGTGTGGGGGAGTGTGGGGTGAAGGGGAATTGAAACACCAGGTAGTTATTTTGTTAATTGTATGTTCAAGTGACCTGGAAGTGATGTACCACTTCCCTGACCTGTATTTTTCTTCTGGTTCTCATTTTAACAGATTGGAATAGTTGGACGTACAGGAGCAGGGAAGTCCTCCATGACACTATCTCTCTTCCGTATCATTGAGGCAGTTCAAGGATTTATTCAGATTGATGGAGTTAACATTGCTGAAATTGGTCTCCAAGACCTTCGCTCCAGGATCACCATCATCCCCCAGGTAGGCTCCAGATGGAGATGGAAAAGATGGTGATCAGTGTCATGTCTGGTTTGGATGGCATGTTGGTAGGACCCTGTGCTCTTCTCTGGGACCCTCCGTCTTAATCTGGACCCCTTCAACACCTACTCTGATGAGGACCTGTGGAGAGTACTGGAGATAGCCAACCTCAGAGACTTTGTGTCCACCCTGAGCGAAGGGCTTGCTTACCCTGTGTCAGAGGGAGGGGAGAACCTCAGGTAACCATGGCAGCAGTGTAGGAAATGGCTTAATGGTGTGGTCTGGGTACCCAGTGTTGGACAGCGCCAGTTGGTGTGCTTGGCCCGTGCCCTGCTGAGGAAGACTAAGATTCTAGTATTGGACGAGGCAACAGCGGCAGTGGATATGGAGACCGATGACCTCATTCAGAAGACCATCCGTTCAGAGTTTGCCACTTGCACGGTGTTCACCATTGCCCACAGACTGAACACCATCATGGATTATGACTAGTGAGTGCATGTGGTGTGTGTGTGTTGCTGTGTTTACATGGGCACATTCACAGTGTGATGGTGCTTGGAGCAGGCAGAGTGTTGGAATATGCCCCTCCTGCAGAGCTGCTAGCCAACAGCAGCTCAGTCTTCTACTCCATGGCCAGGGACGCTGGCCTGGTTGCTTCCAAAGATGCCAGCCTGGTCTTATCTGAAAATGCTTCCGAAGATCCTGGCTTGGTTACTTCTAAAGATGCTGGCCTTGTTACTTCTAAAGATGCTGGCCTTTTTCCGTGACTGCCATAGTGAATAAATTTAAAAGAATCGTTTTTCCTTTGTTATCACAATCTGTCCTTATGATCAGTTTATGAAAATCTGTTGTGACCCATAAATTTGTTGAGTACCCAGACCTAGCTGCTCATTGTTGAGTACCCAGACCTAGCTGCTCATTGTTGAGTACCCAGACCTAGCTGCTCATTGTTGAGTACCCAGACCTAGCTGCTCATTCGGTACATACATGTATGTGTGACGCTCAATTACGGTTTGAAGAAAGAGATACTATCCATCAAGTTGGTGTACATGTATAGTACAATTATATTTATGGAGATGCTCTTTTTAATAATTAAGTGCTTGATGTGTAAATTGAGCGATTTTAATACTGGGATACTATATATTCTGATCTTACCATGTACTAATTAGTTATCAATATAAACAATTCTCTCTGAGAAAGTTTATAGTGGTAATTGTAAGGCAATGGTGCATGGTGTATGAAAACATCATAGTCCTCTATTTAGGATTTTGGCAATTTAAAATGTAACGTCTACAAATGTGCTCTTTCAGATCCATTTAGTTATTAATACATGGAAATGATCTTATGAATGTTATGCGCTTAAATGGTCGTAAGACAGCCTTTGCTAGCGATGGCGTCGAATTAGCAACTTTGCATGAGCCACGGCATGTATGCACTGTTCCCTCGTTAAGTTTTACCCACAATGTACTGCATTGTTTCGGGTTAATCCATTCAGCTCACCCGTGCTCGTGACCCTTGGCGCCTCTTTTCATCGCATTCCTGCTGTACCTCGGAGAAACCTGTCATGACGTCACGATAGTTAATGCATGTCTTAGGTGAAACTGGCTCATTGCAACCGGGAAAACATATGTCTGTGGTACAGGAGGTTTATCTAGCCCGTACATGTACCTTCGGCGCCCGCAGCTACGAGACCAGATGTAATGGTTGATCTGGCAAGGTAGGGAAGGCCAAATGTATTTTGAGCCCAAGGCAGGTCGCGGTCTTACTTTTGAATTCTTTAATTAAAAGATAAATAAAAGTGAGATACGCCACGGGATGGTGGTTATCTCACCCACCAGACTCGCTGGTGATGACTTTGAACAAATAAGCTCAAAGACTTTTTGTATAAGTGACGAGTGAGGGGTATAAATTTTATTATATACTCATCCCGCAAGTGAGCAGTTGTGGGTTAGCAAACTTAATTGCGAAGAATAAACTGCATTCATTTGCCGGCCAGTGGCGCGCCCAGCCGGTCGGTTAATTATAAACATGAGCGGCTGGGCGCGCCACTGGCAAGTGAATACGGTTTATTTCGCAAATAAGTATACAACCCACAACTGCTCACTTGCGGGAGGAGTATATAATAAAACTTATACCCCTTAGTCATCACTCATACAAAAAGTCTTTGTGCTTCTTTGTTCAAAGTCATCACCAGCGAGTCTGGTGGGTGAGATAACCACCATCCCGTGGCGTATCTCACTTTAATCTTTTATTATAAATAAAATCAGAAAGCAAATACTATGGTATTAGATAGGTACTCTAATACAAGTACGTGTATCAGCAACCTCTGACACACACGTGTGATCGTAAGGAACAATCTTTCATCAAATCAGCATGGTCCAGTGTGAATGCATGGAGACTAGTTGTCCAGTGTGTTGTGTGTTAGGGATCCGCTCGAATGATTAATTAATGGTGCATTGCATTGTTGCATACTATTTGTCCAAAAACAAACCTGACATTGCGTTACCGAACAGCACATATGCAGAAATCGGCGATCACCAGGAAAGTGATGGTATTCAAAAAGACATCCTATAGCATGCAGGGCTCCACCAGCTAAGATTAGCCAGCCAGTAGCCACCCCTTATTGGTTTTAGCCAGGGATAAATTGTAGCCGATAACAAATAGCCACTTAGCCAATAATAAACGTGAATACGTTTACAGTTCATGCAGTATTACCACGCGGACTTGCGGTTCAACATGGCTGAGTCGAGTTGCCCTTCCGAAGAACAAGGTACTAAAGTCCGCGACAGCATCGAGGAAGTAAAATTAACATGCCATTTTTTTTTACAATTTTGGTGTGTTTGGGGTCCGAATAAAGGGCGCGATACATTATTTTCAGTACCCCAATTCGTTTAACCAAAAATTCAGTGAGTTGAATGATAACGACGGCATAATTATTCACGATCGTTAACGCTAAGCGCGTGTGGCTAGTAATTAAATTCATGAATGAAGGTACAAAGGAACGGCTCATGGATGCGGAGGATGTACAATGAAACGCTGAGCAAACTATGGTTCACGGTTACTTTAGCTAGTTGTTTTTGTTGACACAAGGTAAAAGGTGTCTAAAGATGGCGCCAGTAATGAGGCAAAAACGTTAAGATTCTGTTCTTGAAAACCAAACCGATAGTATGTAAGTAATATACGAGATTTTTTGCATTTAGAGTTACAATTACACGTAGAATCAAAATATGATTTTGGTTTTTGGATGCGGTACTAAATAATACTCAAATTGGAATTAAAAAATAAAAGTACCCCCAATATACTTGAAAATATTGACAAGGTTTTGCGCGGCACAAGGTGTCCGTTTTGATATTGTTAATAGCTGATAGGTTTTACAACATAGCGGTATTGTGGGCATGAATTTAATGTTATTCATTAAGAAGCCATAAACGTTTACTTCCTCGATGGTGTCGATTTTCGTCCCTTAATAAATGGTCTCTGAGTTACTTTCAAAAAAACCTTGCATCTAACAAAGCATACTATATCTGCAATCTTAAGCGCAAGCTTCCATGTGGTGAGAGTAGAGATTGTGGAACTACATACTGTAAGACCACTGGACCTGCAAACTTTCGTTACCATCTTAAAAATGCACATGGTTTAGAAGCCCCTTCGTACCTGAAAGAGCTGGTAGTTCTAGCGAATGATAACAAAGGCTTAAAAAAACAGATGGCCTTGACAACAATGTTTGCTCCAAGTACAGACAGCGCAAAGACTCAGGTAGAAAAACTTGCTCTAGCATGGTGTATGAACCTGCGTATGTCGTTCAAACTCCTGCGGGATCCGTATTTCATTAGTGCTTTTTCAGCTAGCATTCCTCCGGGATTTAAAGAATCTGATCTCACCACTGCAATAATCGAGTATGATAACAAGCTGTGTGAACGTGTAAAGGAACTCCTTAGCAATTCTGTAGCATCACTGGAGCTGGATGGTGGAAAGGATGTTAATTCCCGAAAGCTAATAGGTTTGGGTGTTTTGAAGGATGGGAGATGCCTTTGTTGGGATCTCTTAGATACTGATGGTGACACGTTAGATACAGGTTATTATGACACAGTCATTACAGATGCAGTACTTAAGATGGAGAAAGATGGCTTATTCATTGCTTCTATTACAGTGGACAATGAAGCTTCTCTAAATGCTGGTATCAGTCAAGCTATTACTGAAGGGTCCCTAAAATGGCTTCTTCATTTTCGATGTGGTTGTCACACCCTGGAATTGCTAATGGAGGATCTGGCAAAAGCAATTCCCTCAGTTTGTTTAGCTATAAAGGTAGCCAAAGATACAGCAACTGAACAACATAAAAAACCACAAACGTTATCTTAAAGCATCGAAAACTGCCCAACTGGAGACTCCAGGTCATAATGTTTTGAAAGTAATATTGCCATGCAATACTCGCAAATGGTCAAGTGGCTTCCTTTGTATAGCTCGTATACTGCAATTACAACATTATTTGATAGCAATGGGTGCTCGAGATGACTTGGAAAGTGAAAATTTTATTTTGCCAGACTTTCAGTTGCTTGAGTATGCCAGAAGTGCATTGTTTGAGTTCTATTTAGTTGAGCAACTATTGCAACGTGATTCAGCCAACGTAATCCATCTCTCATTCTTTTGGTACTCTATCAGTACTAAGGTGAAACAAACTGTGATCAACCTGCGTCAAAAAGGTTTTCACCCTGAAGCAAATGCACTTGAAGAAAAAATAAAACAACGACAGCTGCTTATGGAAGAGTCAGGAGTGTTCCATTTGTGTCTTATCTTGTGGCCAGAGACAGTAAACCTTCCAAATCTGCAAAGATATGCTAACAGAGAAATAGAATTTCTTGTTATGCGTCAGTGGAAGAAGTGGCAGAAGTTTGCAGATATTGTTGGTCTTCCACAGGAATATCGCACCTCTGATCCTCAAACAGATGACGAAAAGCAAACTAATTTCATCCTCAGCTGTCGTTCAGATTTGATGAACCATGTTACCACTGGGGATACAGCCATCCGTACTGCTAGAGCCCATTTTCTGAGGGAGAGCAAAATAGCTGAAGAAAAGTTAAAGCATTGTGATAAATTGCCTAAGCCATCGAAGGATTCAAAGGCACATGCATTTAACCTTAAAGCATACTGGGAAAGTATTGGAGCAGATATACCTGCATTATTTGTATTGTACTACGTTTTAAGCTGTTGTGCTGCCTCTGAAGCTGGAGTTAAGCAGTTCTTTTCTACTGAGGGCCTCTTTCATGATGATGTGCGTTCATCAATATCTCCAGTCATAACTAAAGCAGTCATCTGCACCCGCTGGAACCACGATTTGGTGAAAAGGCAGTATGTCAGAGAGTTCCCAATGGACGTACAAGATGTTGAGTTTGATTAATAGAGTGTGTTTATTGTACTTTTGTCCTCACATGCTGAATGTAATTTATACAAGCAATATTATATATTAGCCAGTTAGCCAATAAAATTTTAAATGGCCAGAGATTAGCCAGCCTGCCTCATTAGCTACTTAGCTGGTGGAGCCCTGATAGCATGTGTTCCGTTGCTAGTACACAGGGGTAGTGGGATTTGAATTTGTGTTGGATCTGTGGGTGCCAATGGTTCGGATTTATTCAAAACAAAATTAGACTTAAAGCCGTTTAAAAATGTATGAAAATGGCTACTCTTGAATTTTATTAACTAACTGCAAGTTTGCCCCTCATTTTTACGTGTAGAAAGGTTGTAAGATGCAAACTGCAAAAGTATATATGCTAATACCTATTACATTGAAGATATAGCTTCCCATTAAGTTTTCTGACCTAATTATTGTAGATTCCACCTTTTTAAAAAAAAAAACAAAAAATTGAGTTGCCACCTGTTATTATGACTAACTTTGTTTTGAATAAATCTGAACCATTGGTACTGATAGATTCAACACAAATTCAAATCACAATACCCCTATTTACTAGCAATGGAACACGTACTATAGGATGTCTTTTTGAACACCATCACTTTCCTGGTGATCGCCGATTTCTGCATATGTGCAGTTCAGTGGCGGCCTGGCCGGGAGGGGAAGGGGGGGGGGGGGGGGGGGGGGGGGCATCAACCCACCCGCCGCTTTATGACGTGGGGCGCCAAGGGCACCGAAGGGTGCCAGGCGGCAGGCGTTCACTCAACTTCACCGTTAATGTATTATCCAGCGCTAGCGCTCAATCCATCGTCATTCGTCACGATTCCAACTGAATATTGGCGCACTAAAATGGAGTCCAAAAGTTACAGGAAGGAAATCTGGTGCATGTAGATTGTAGGCTTGTAGCATACCGCAGGTTAAAAAACAAAGAACTGCATGTACCGACGACAAAGCAACCGCGCCAACGATAGAGCGGATTGAGAACAGCGAAACTGTGACACTGTAGTATAATGTGTTACGCGTCGCACATTGTAACAAAGCGTACTTGTGAAATGTGCAGCAATTGCATGTAGCTAGCTGTACAAGTAAATACATATACTTATTCAATTTCGAAGCAGATGTATTCGTGGGATAGTCGCGTACCCAGACCCAAGCATACGTAAGCATTATCGCCCGATCACTTATGTAAGCTTACGTACGTTTGGCTCTGGGTACGAGATGGGGGGGGGGGCCGTTCTCGTGTGTGCCCCCCTGCCATAAAGTAGCCAGGCCGCCGCCGCTGGTGCAGTTCGGTAACGCAATGTCAGCTAGGTTTGTTTTTGGACAAATAGTATGCAACAATGCAATGCACCATTAATTAAGTACAGTTTCATGTATGAATGTTTGGAGGAGTCTCTCCTCCAACAAAGACTTGTTAATGTTCATATCCTTTATGTCTGGACTATCTATGTTGAACTATCTATGTTCAGTTTGTTTACTTTGAAGTCATCTTGACAAGCTTTTGCCATATCATGCAACTACAGAAAATCAAAGGAGTTACTGAATTATCATTTGTATATGCATGTGCAATGTACTAGTTACTAACATGAAGTTCATGACACAATGCCAGTCCTCTACGCATGGCTCTATAGCTGCTCAAGTCGACCCTCTCGTGTGTTGGAGCACTTCCCCTATTCTCTTTTGCAAGTTAAATGGTTGTATAATGTTCCTAGATCTGTGGTGAGGTGCAATTATCAGTTTGTGCTGATAAACTCGGAAGTTTATGGGATTAAAAAAAAATGGATACAGAGAAAAATCACTGGAGCGGATTATCCCTAACACACATACATCAAAATTAGTCACATGCACACCCACACTGGACAACTAGTCACCGTGCACGCATACTGGACCATGCTGATTTGATCTGGAAAGGTTGTTCCTTACGGGTGAACGTGTGTGTCGGAGGTTGCTGATACGCGTACTTGTATTAAAGTACCTATCTAATACCATGGTATTTGCTTTCTAATGTTATTTTGAATTGATTTAAAAATAAAAAATAAAGATTAAAGTGAGATACGCCACGGGATGGTGGTTATCTCACCCACCAGACTCGCTGGTGATGACTTTGAACAAAGAAGCACAAAGACTTTTTGTATGAGTGATGACTAAGGGGTATAAGTTTTATTATATACTCCTCCCGCAAGTGAGCAGTTGTGGGTTGTATACTTATTTGCGAAATATAAACCGTATTCACTTGCCAGTGGCGCGCCCAGCCGCTCATGTTTATAATTAACCGACCGGCTGGGCGCGCCACTGGCCGGCAAATGAATGCAGTTTATTCTTCGCAATTAATTTTGCTAACCCACAGCTGCTTATTTGCGGGATGAGCACCCCTCAGTCTTCACTCATACAAAAGTCTTCACGATTCTTTGTTCAAAGTCATCACCAGCGAGTCTGGTGGGTGAGATAACCACCATCCCGTGGCGTATCTCACTTTTATGTATCTTTTGTTTAAAGAATTCAAAAGTAAGACCGCGACCTGCTTCGGGCTCAAAATACATTTGGCCTTCCCTACCTTGCCAGATCAACCATTACATCTGGTCTCGTAGCTGCGGAAAGTACATGGCCATATGTTTTCCCGGTTGCAATGAGCCAGTATCATCTAATACTAGTTCAGCATGGCACGGTTACTTGCTATGTGCTATAGACCCCTTGCCGTGTCATCCCGGGAAGGATCAAAACATTAGCGGCCATATTGTTTTGGCCCAAAATGTGTGCGTTATTTAGAATTTGTGTTTTCATTACGTACGAATGATGTAATAGTAACAACATAAATTGGTGAAAAATCACGGCCTAATTAATTGTATTCATAAATTTACGCACGAATCATATACTTAGAACCGAATGAAATGGTTATGGGTTGTTGCGGGCGTACAATTATAGTGTGAGATTACGTCATCGTCGTCGTAGATACTCAAATATCTAAATAACGCACACATTTTGTCCAAAACAATATGGCCGCTAATGTTTTGATCCTTCCCGGGATGACACGGCAAGGGGGTGGTTTTTAAAAAGCAATTCCGTAATTAACTACAATCAGTGCCAGAAATCAAAATGGATGACTTGTTTACAACGTTCCGTGCAATCGAGAAAGGGAGGCATCAGAGGCACAAAAGGAGAGCGATTGTATTTTCTCGTTTTTCTCGTAACATACACAATATTATGGCAATGGCCATCCTATACACCTCAAATGGCCTCAGTACCGATCTTGTTGTACACCAATTGATATTTTTTACAGCTTTCCAGGTGCACTTGTATCGATTCCTCTCCCCAAATCTTTATCAGCCGTTTGTTTTGTCCAATCCGCCATTTTAATACTATGGAACCCAGTGCTCACCTCGTACTGTACTGTATCGTGCTGCACGGAAAGATTGTGTCGTCATGCATGTAATTATCGTGATGTCATGACAGGTTTCTTTATTTACATGCGGCGCCGAAGGCATGTTAACATCAGGAGATAAAATTAGGGCTTTAGGGTTAGGGCTACAAGGCGCGAAGCGCGGCCGATGCCGACTCCGAATCCGGGGTCAAATTGCACCCGCGGTGCTGTCCAGACATTCTTCATTCACGGCTGTTTGCGGCCATACATTTTGTGGACACTAGGTTATTTATCCGGAATATTGAAATGATTACGTCGTGCCTTAGCAACGCCCATGGGAACCACATAGCAGAACAAAAACGTGAGCCAGCACAGAACAGATTGGTTATTGTCGCCGTTTGAAACCACGAAATAAAGCCAGCATCGTTTTTCTATTTACAGTGCTTACCTCATGCTACAGGTTCGTTGCCACGCTGCGTTATAGCTCGTGAAAGCGGGTAACCCGCGATGTACCTCTCCTGTTGGAAGTGAGTTATCTACGTACCCAACCCATAGAAAGTCGAAATCAAAGCTGAATCTTGAAGTAGCTAGAAGGTGCTAGCTGATAATGGTATGTGCTAAAAGCCACCTTTTTTTTTGGCTAGTGATATGTGGTACCAAAGTTACGCGTGAAAAGCGATATGGTCATTGCTGAATTCGCTTGGGTCCAGTTGGGAGGATGGTCGCTGCCACATTTTGTGGAGCCACGGAGGGTAGATGCTCCTTCACATTAAGTACCAATTGCTGAACTTTGTCTGGTACTGAATAAGGGGGCCATGGTACGTCTGTTGAATGGTACGTCCTTTGAACCTGGCATGTATGGATTCAGCTCCAGCTGTTTTCCCATGCAGAAGGCCAAAGCACTTTAATTTACTTGCCCGTGGCACGTTTTTTGTTCTGCAACTTGCTGTCCTGGGATATGGCATAAATGTAAGGTCTCATTAAAAAAATAATAATAAAAAAAAACAACCAAAACAAAAAAAAGCAGTGAATTGTAATTAGCTGAAAGCATGTTAATGCCAACCTTTGGGGCAGACAAGATGTTGTCTCACTTCAGGCTTTATCAGTTGCACTGGTGTGCGCCATGCTATGTCATTAATAAGTGTGTGGATCAGTTGTGGTGCTGCCTTTAGCTGTGTTGCAGTTAGTGGAGTGTCTATGAAGTAGCATGAACATATAACCCCACTGCAACTGAACACCTTGAACCTTGCACATCAGTGCCCTCAGGATTATGAGACACTGTAGCTGCTTCAAAATTTAAAGGGACTATGCTTGTGAATGGTGTGAGCTGCTGATATTGTGCTTCCAGCACAAGATGTTCTCTGCTAGATCTGTCATTCAGCTATTGACACCAGCAATCATTGCTTGTGTTAATAGCAAAAACAAGTGTACAAATGACCTGCAAACTCTTGGCAGGTATATAAACTCCTTGATTTCTTTTCCCTAGCCTCCACCAAGAACCAGCTACACACTGCAACGCTCTTTCCTTTCGGCATGTGGTGCTCCATTCAAAACCTAACCAATTATTCATAAAATACTGATGCCCGATTTAGTGGTAAAAAAAAAGGTGGCTAGTTCTGAACATCATATATATGCTCTCCCATGTGTGTTGTTGAGTGTTCTTGCTTACTGACCTGTTTAGTGGGTTGGTTCGGCCGTACAACGAGCTGGAAGTAGACCCTCCAAAGTTACATTGCGCGTAAAAACGGCCTGCGCATAACTATTAGTCAAATGAAGTGCTCTTGCGCGTTGATAACTTTGTTGACTAGACTGGTAGGGTGTGTGCGGGAGCTATTTGTTTCAACGGAACAACTTACAGCATGTGTTGTATATGGCTCGCTAATAACGACTTGGATAATGAGGTACGAACATTACAGCTTTTGGGGCGTATACCGTATTGTCTAATTATCAACCTAGTGTCCAGCCGCAAACAGCCGTGCATTGATAAAAACGAGCACCCGTAACAAAATTGATAGAGGACTATGATAATGTTGCCGAAACCACTATAAACTTTCTCAGAGAGAATTGTTTATCTTGATAACTAAGTACATAGTAACATCAGAATAGTATCCCAGTATTAAAATCTACACATCAAGCACTTAATGATTAAAAAGAGCATCTCCATATATACATGTACATGTACACCAACTTGGGTCGGGGATCCAATATTTTGGTCAAATTTAAATGAGCTCTGGTTGAGTACGAAAAAACAGGGGGTGATTCTAATTTTATGCAAATATCGCTTCATAATTTCTCCAACCGCACTGGTCCGCTACAGCAACTTGGGTAACATGTCCGGGCAGCCATTTCGGATTAACCGGAGGCTGTCGATCTAAAACTTGTGACCGCGGCAGCGTGTACAGTGTGCATGTATGCCCAGGTGAGGAAAGGTCGTATGAACAAGATCGCACGACTAATTACATGCACACCCAGGTTTGGTTACATTTGCATAGGAGATATAGCATCACAGGTATGGACACATGTCATCAAAGAACCAGTTGTCAGAGAGGCTGATATTAAAAATGCAGATGGTGATGGTGGATACGTGGGGTATGGCAACCTCAGGTGATTTGATGTCAAAGTTGTTGACACTGATGCTCCTTCTCATCGACTCATTCACCTGAAGCCATCCTGGAGTCTGGAGCTAAAGAGAAGAAGAGGGTCTATGAGCAGGCTGTAGTTGAGTGGAGGGGTAACTTTACACCAATAGTGCTGTCAGTGGATGGTTTGCTACACAGAGAGGCCGAACATTTCCTAAAGAGAATGGCAGCCAACCTGGCTCACAAATGGGAAAAGCCCTATTCTCAAACATGTGGATATGTTAGGGCCCGACTGGCCTTTGCTATCATAAGGGCAACCAGTTTGTGTCTAAGGGGCTCACGAGTGAAGTGGAGGAGTGGACTTGGGATGGATGATGGAGCACCTCTCTACTCTATTTTATAGATTGCTCATGCATATGCATACTGGAAGAATTTAATTTATTTATTTTTATTTTATTGTAAATTCCTGTTTGTGTATATCCTGCCGGTGTATTTACTAGTAATGTTTATTCGCAATTTAACTTTCATTTGATAGCAAAAAACATATTTGAAACATCGATCTTGGCAAGCATGCAGATATGTATGCTAGTATGATACAAATACACTTATGTGTACGCTTGCGGAGATGAATGTTTCACAAGGGGGAGCTTGGGAGGGCACGTGCCCCCCCCCCCCCCCCCCCCCCCAAATATCTGTAACATTAATTACTTTTTAAAAAGTGCAATCACATGCGTGACAATCGCAATGTCAATATTGATATCTTCAAAGGAGGACCCCCCCCCCCCCAAAAAAAAAGTATAAAAGTTATCTACGGCCCTGTAATTTAAATATGTGTTATAGTATTTGATACAAAATTAACTTTCCTGGTGGTGTAGATAGCGGCCAGTGGCGGATACAGGGTGTCCGGACCCCCCCCTCAGACCCGATGATGAATAAAATTAAGTATCAATACTATTAATGAATGCAATTAACAACATCCCACGTGATATAGCGTATCATCCAGATGGCAGAGATAATATATAGATAATATATCTATATATTATCTCTGCAGATGGCAAGCAATCTGTTCACTCACCTCATTCGGCAAGTATCTTGAGTTACTTTTCCAAGAAAGCAAAAGGTAATTATGTAATGCGCTAAAAGATTTAGGCCTACGCGTACAGGAATCACGCACCCGCCTGATCGCGTTATCTCGTTATGCACCATAAACTACTGTACTTTTAAGTTTATGGGTCTTCTATAGTCCCAATGACCAGTTATCACACAGGCCACTGCTTGTATCGAGCCCAAAACGGACAACAACCATTAGTTCAATCAAATGTGAAATGCGGATAAATACGTTCTGTTCCATTCCACTCCCCCCCCCCCCCCCCCCCCCCCCCCCCCTCCAACCATTATTTGCCGCCATTTTTTAGTCTTTCGGTCCAGTTTAAGGCTTGATAGATAGTCTGTGTCGCTAAGAGCGGGACCCCCAAAAGCTTCCGCGCTTCGCGCGGGAGGGGGCACATCCCCCTCCCGCACCCTCCCCCTATTGATTATTCATGTCGGACCCCCCCCTTCCAGATTTCCTGTATCCGCCCCTGTAGCGCTGTTTAGAAGCTATCAGGACCCACGGTCCTATGTAGGATTGGCTTTAGTGGGCGTGGTTTTCGATCGAGCGTTTTAAAATGGTAACGAAGCGTTGCCATTACTGCAATACACGCCAGCTCGCATATAATCCATCACAAACATGACAGATATGCACATATAACGTGAGCTTTGCTAAACAGTGCCGTTTACGTGGAGTGACAAGTCGGTACCAAAATTCCGCCATTTAATTTTTCTTCCGTTCATCACGTATAACTCGCGACAAGAACGTCGTAAGAAGACGAAATTAGCTTCGAAAAGTTGCATTTTATTTCCAAACGTGCCCTTTCACTGATATAAATAAGACCTACAGTTGTTAGCTGGCGATGAAATAATGCCGTGAAATGACCCCAGCAGGTGCAATTCATTATCGGTGAAAATTCTCGGTTGCCTAGCAGTATGCAATATATACGCGTCACTGTTGCCAGGCTACGCACACGTATGCAGCTGCAGACACGTTTACAATAATTCAGCAAAGGACCAAGCCAAAGAAAACGGCTCGTTAGCAAGGAGAACTCTCAGTTTAAGATATCCGAAGAACAAAGGTAGGCCTATCAATAAAATAAAAAGAGCTAGGCCTATATACTCAGACTACACATAAGAGGAATCTAAGCGTCCTATACATCGCAACGAATACACTAAGCCATATTGAACACTGACAAAAAAAATTTGGGGAACAAGTAAATCAAAAACTTCTCTATCGAGAAAGTGATTGGTGGTATGTAGGATTGGTGGTGCGTAAAGCAGGGAAACAAGGTACAGTATGAAAGTGAGGTTTGGTAGGATCCCCGGCTACAACTATAACAGTCCTACATTTGCAAATAGGCTTCTTCATTTGCAAATTCAGGACTGTGAGTTGTAGGATTCTACCAAACCTCACTTTTAACATACTGTACCTTGTTTCCTTGCTTTTTGCACCACCAATCCTACATAAGTTTTTGATTTACTTGTTAATTAAACAACCGCGTTGAAATTAATTAAGTGAATTAAACTACAATTACTATCGTATTAGTGGTTATAAAATTATTAATAATTTTTGACAGATGAACGTCCTCGACAACTTCTGTTATCCTGTCTCCCGATTTTGGGTACGTGTGCCGTCGAATATTTTTTACGCAGCGATACTAACCAGCCCGCTTGCCTGGCCGTCTCGTTGACCGCGCGCTGCCGTCTAGCAGACGAGCGCCATTGGGGAAACGCGCGTGCACTCTTGTAACACGACACGGCATGACACTGTTGACTTTACTATCTGCTTCGAGGACACAGCCCTTCTTTGCGGCATCTGCATCACATTCTCGCTGGTAGCAGGTCTGAGGCTCTTGTTCGGAAACCAGAAAAGCCCGCCAGTCCCATTTAACCGACTCAATGCTATTAAGATCGTAAGTTCCAAAGCAACTCCAGACCTCGCTACTTTTCAAAAATGTGTTCAAACATACGCACACCCACACGCACACGCACCTTCCACATATACGATCGTATACCACCGTGTACCCGTATATAATGTGAATATACCAACGCACACCCCGCGTAGCTGGTGCTCGCAGTACCCCTCATCACAGGCTTGTGCGACCTCTTCTTCAGCATCGCTCAGAGGTCAAACGGCAGTATAGCAGTCTTCCAGTATGCGTCCCCAGTCGTTCTTGGGTTCACCTCAGTAAGGCCTGGGCACCTGCATTGACACAAGATACATCGCCCCTCCCCCCCCCTCCCACCCCGCAGGTCTTGACCGGGGTGGTCACCTACCACGAGAGGCGTGTTGGCATCCACTCCTCCGGCCTCCTGCACCTCTTCTGGCTGGCAATGGTGCTCTATGGTGTGGCAAAGCTGCGCACTCTCATCCTTACAGCTGCGGACTCGGTTGGTGCACACAAGACACCTGCCAAGTGGCACGGGGGGGTAGGGTGAGCATGAGCCTTTGCTTCTCTTCTACCCCCTCCCCACCTTCCTCCCTTCAGCACGGGGTGACAGATACCTTCCGCTTCACCACCTTCTGCCTCCAGTTTGTCTCCTACCTCGTGGAGTTCATACTTGTGCTCATCCCTGAGCCTCTACCTGTTCCTGAATTCCGTGATGAGGAAGAGGTGATGTCTGGGGGCAGAATCCTTTTTTATTTTATTTTGACTGCCTTCTCTTCACAGAGGAGGCCATGCCCTGACAAGAGGGCTAGTTTTCTCTCCCGCATCACGTGGTGGTGGATGAATGGGCAAGTTTAATAATATTACATGTTACTTATAATTGGGTATGCTGTTTTGTTATTGAATCAGAGTTATGCTGTGCTCATGTGATCATGTGTATTGTGATCATGTGATCATGTGTGCTTTTGTATTGTGATCATGTGATCATGTGTGCTTTTGTATTGTGATCATGTGATCAAGTGTGCTTTTGTATTGTGATCATGTGATCATGTGTGCTTTTGTATTGTGATCATGTGATCATGTGTGCTTTTGTATTGTGATCATGTGATCATGTGTGCTTTTGTATTGTGATTATGTGATCATGTGTGCTTTTGTATTGTGATCATGTGATCATGTGTGCTTTTGTATTGTGATCATGTGATCATGTGTTGCTTTTGTATTGCATACTGACCTGAGAAAGTGTTGATGATTTCCTCCTCCCCAGTCTGGTTTGGAGAGGATGGAAGAAGGCCCTTTTAGATTCTGACCTCACAGATCTCAACCAGGAAGACAAGTCACAATCGGTGACTGCACAATTTGACAAGTACTGGAAATATGGGCCACAAAGGGCATAGTGAGTTACATGTACCTTCTGCATGTATTTAACCCTTCCAACTCTGCTGTTTGCTAGTTATTATAATAGTAGTGTGGTAAATTTTCCCTGTGTGTAATTCGGCTCAGCAATATCTAATACAGAAAGTATGAATTTTATTGTGAGTTTTTCTCCATTTGAGAGTGGAAACTTATTTTGATTCAGGAAAACTGCCAGTTAATATAATAATTTAACAGTTAACGTAATAATTAGCTAACCTGACATAAGTCCAAAGGCAGCTAGCTGGCATTATGTCTCCAAAGGCCTGCCTGGCATTGTAACTTATAGCCTTGTAGCCTACAGCCTGGCATTATAACTTATAGCCTACAGCCTGGCATTATAACTTATAGCCTTATAGCCTGCATGCCTATAGCCTGGCATTATAACTTATAGCCTTATAGCCTGCATGCCTACAGCCTGGCATTATAACTTATAGCCTTGTAGCCTACAGCCTGGCATTGTAACTTATAGCCTTGTAGCCTACAGCCTGGCATTGTAACTTATAGCCTTGTAGCCTACAGCCTGGCATTATAACTTGTAGCCTAAAGCCTGGCATTGTAACTTATACATTGTATGTCGAGTTCCAAAGCCCTGCGTACACCTTCATGTCCAAGTGGTCACATGATCTCCGTATGCAATGGTCATATGACCTCCATGTGCAATGGTCACATGTTCACTGTCACATGATTTGAATTTTCCACACCCCATGCACATGATAGTCACATGGTTTTCACCACACGTAGCTTCACCTCAATCCGGGAGGAGGAAATGCGCTTTCACTTTGAGACCCTTGAGGTTTCTAGTAGCTCGGACATACTACTCTTGGAGCCCTCACATTCACCAGGGGAGGAACAGAATGGTACAAGACAGCACTCAAACAGACGTTCCCTTGTGCTTGCCTTGGCGAAGGCCTTTAGAAGCACGCTGTACAGGTCCCTGGTCTTCAAGCTGTGCAGTGACCTCCTTGCCTTCTCCAATCCCATGATCCTGAAGTGAGCCTGCTGTTACTCTCAACCCCCCCGGGGCCCTCACAGTTGTTCACACACAAATGTGTAGAGCTATGATCAACTACACCTCGGACCCCACCGAGGCTGCCTGGAAGGGATACTTCTACGCCTTGATGCTGTTTGTGACGGCGGCTGTGCAGTCTCTGTGCCTCCACCAGTACTTCCAAAGCTGTATAGCAGTAGGAATGAGGATAAGGACAACCTTGATTGCAGCAGTGTACAGGAAGGTGGGCATCATTAGGAGAAAGTGGCATAACATAATAATAACTTATCTCTTGCCTTTCCACTTGATACACCTCCATCACCTTATATCTCATATTACCTCACATCATCACCTCATCACCTCCATCACCTCATCACCTTGTCATCTCCATCACATCATCACCTCACCTCCATCACCTCATCACCTCGTAATCTCCATCACCTCATCACCTCGTAATCTCCATCACCTCATCAACTCACCTCCATCACCTCATCACCTCATCACCTTGTCATCTCCATCACCTCATCACCTTGTCATCTCCATCACCTCATCACCTTGTCATCTCCATCACCTCATCAACTCACCTCCATCACCTCATCACCTCACCTCCATCACCTCATCACCTCATCACCTCATCACCTCACCTCAATCACCTCATCACCTCACCTCCATCACCTCATCACCTCGTAATCTCCATCACCTCATCACCTCACCTCAATCACCTCATCACCTCATCACCTCATCACCTCATCACCTCGTAATCTCCATCACCTCATCACCTCACCTCAATCACCTCATCACCTCACCTCCATCACCTCGTAATCTCCATCACCTCATCACCTCACCTCAATCACCTCATCACCTCATCACCTCATCACCTCATCACCTCGTAATCTCCATCACCTCATCACCTCACCTCAATCACCTCATCACCTCATCACCTCATCACCTCATCACCTCGTAATCTCCATCACCTCATCACCTCACCTCAATCACCTCATCACCTCACCTCCATCACCTCGTAATCTCCATCACCTCATCACCTCACCTCAATCACCTCATCACCTCATCACCTCATCACCTCATCACCTCGTAATCTCCATCACCTCATCACCTCAATCACCTCATCACCTTGTTATCTCCATCACCTCACCTCCATCACCTCCATCATCTCATCATCTCATCACCTCATCACAACCTCCATCACCTCCATCACCTCATCACCTCCTCACACCATGCCCTTCCTTCTCTCGATTCCCCCCACCCTAAACACACGCACACCCAATATGCCCATCCCCTCTTCCCCAGGCTTTAAAAATGAGCAGCAACGCTCGTAAGACCCGCACCTTAGGGGAGATAGTGAACCTGATGTCAGTGGACTCCCAGAAGTGTATGGACCTCATGACCTACCTGAACCTGGTGTGGTCTGCCCCGCTCCAGATCTTGATCGCCGTGGTGATGCTCTGGTTCACAATGGGCCCTTCCATCTTTGCTGGTGTGGGTGTGATGGTCCTGCTCATCCCTGTGAACACCTGCGTGGCTGCACTTAATGAGAAACTTCAGGTGTGTGGGCGTGGCTCCTAATCTTTGGGCCACACCCCTTGGTCACGCCCCTTGACCTGTTGTTACCTGCCCCTCACCCTCCCAGACTAAGCAGATGACACACAAAGACTCCCGTACTAAGTTGGTCAATGAGGTCCTTAATGGGATCAAGGTAAATCATTTCACCAGACTGGCACTTTTCCCCACACCTCCATTGCTCTCTGTCTCATGTCCATTCCATTGCCACCCTCCTGAGGTGACCATATGGGAGGGATGGAGTCATAGTAAGATAGAAGCTAGTACCCAGAGGCACACTAGTGCTGCAAGATGAACAGAGCTCACAGAAAATGAGTCATTGTCATTGGCCAGTGCCACCAAAAGTTGTACCAACACAGTCATGTTCTAGATTCATGGTTGATTCGCGACCGAACATGGGCTGACTACCTAACAAGGGGAGGGGGGGGGGGGGGGGCATAATGCATTACCCCAGTGGGGAAAAAGAACTTCAGTGCTTACATTCAGTTTCCCAAACACTCCCAGGTCATCAAGCTGTACGCCTGGGAGATCCCCTTCCAGAGGCTGATCATGGTGGTCAGGAACCAGGAGCTGGGTGTGTTGAAGAAGTCTGCGTACCTCACAGCTGCTAGCAGCATCACATGGACCTCTGCCCCTTTCTTAGTATGCCAGGACCTGTGCCATGTCAAGTGCACGGGGGGGGGGGGGGGGGGGGGATCCCTTGGCTGCAATCGCATCGAGCACCTCCCACAGGTTGCCTTGGTAACATTTGCCACCTACGCTCTGGTGCACAAAGGCAGTGTGACAGAAAGGCTCACCCCTGACAGGGTATTTGTGGCACTGTCTCTTTTCAACCTTCTCAGTTTCCCACTGTCCATGTTGCCTACAGTCATCTCAAATGTTGTCCAAGTGAGTGCCACATCTTGTTCGTACCCAAGCCACACCCTCATCCTGTTCACATCCGAGCCACATCCTCATCCTGCTCATATCCAAGCCACACCCTCATCCTGTTTGCACCAAGCCACACCCTCATCCTGTTCACACCAAGCCACACCCTCATCCTGTTCATACCCGAGCCACACTCTCACAGCCACACCATCTCACACTGACACACAAGCCACACCCCCTCACAGTCATCTAGCCCCTCCCTCACACATGTCTATCCACTAAGCCTTGACTTATTTGCAGGCTAGAGTATCTGTAAGGCGTCTGAGCAGTTTCCTGATGGGCGAAGAGCTAGATCCCAATGATGTAATAAGGGTGGACACACCCCCATTTGCAGGTGAGAGGTGACCTCAGCACCCTCTCTTTGTGACCTTACAATATCATGAGGTGATCACAACACCCTCTCTTTGTCACCTTACAATATCATGAGGTGATCACAACACCCTCTCTTTGTCACCTTACAATATCATGAGGTGACCACAACACCCTCTCTTTGTCACCTTACAATATCATGAGGTGACCACAACATCCTCTCTTTGTCACCTTACAATATCATGAGGTGACCACAACACCCTCTCTTTGTCACATTACAATATCATGAGGTGACCTCAACACCCTCTCTTTGTCACCTTACAATATCATGAGGTGACCACAACACCCTCTCTTTTGTCACCTTACAATATCATGGAACACAGGTGATGAAGATGCAATCACCATGACAGGGGCCTCCTTCACCTGGGACTCCCCTGAGAGGCCGGTGTTATCAGAGTAAGCTGTGTGCCTGGTCCACTGGTGACCTTTTGGTGACCTTTGACCTCCTTCGTACCCTGTTAGCCTCAACCTCCACATCAGACCTGGGCAGCTGGTGGCTGTGGTTGGCCAGGTGGGAGCTGGTAAGTCCTCCCTCATCTCGGCACTGTTGGGAGAGGTGGAGAAGGTGGAAGGGACTGTCACCCTCAGGGTAGGTGTGTACAGGCACGAGGGACACCTCCCTTTGATTGGACCTTGACCTTCACAGGGCCGAGTGGCATATGTGCCCCAGCAAGCCTGGATACAGAATGCCTCAGTCAAGGATAACATCTTGTTTGGCCAGCCTTTGTATGAAGGGATGTACAGCCAGACTATCCATGCATGTGCTCTGGAACCGGACTTGGACATCCTTCCAGCTGGGGATGCGACAGAGATAGGAGAAAAGGTATGAGGTGGAAGAAAGGAGAGATGGAGAGATGAGGTGTGTTCCTTTGTGCAGGGCATCAACCTAAGTGGTGGTCAGAAGCAGAGAGTGAGCCTGGCCCGGGCTGTCTACCAACAGGCAGACATCTACCTTATGGACGATCCCCTGAGTGCAGTGGATGCCCATGTTGGCAAGCACATCTTTGACAAAGTGATCGGACCTGGGGGGATGCTTCAAGGGAAGGTAGGAGGTACCACTTGGGGAAAGATCTTCTGTAATGACATCATCTTCGTTCCTGGTGTGTTAGGTGAGGGTCCTAGTGACCCACGGACTGACGTTCCTCCCTCAGTGTGACCTTATTGTGGTGGTTGATGAGGGCAGGATCAGTGAGTTGGGTACCTACTCTGAGCTGGTGAACAACAAGGGAGCTTTCTCAGAGTTCCTTCAGACCTACTCCACCACTGAAGAGGGAGGAGGTACATGAATAGAAGGTTTAAGAGCATCTTTTGAATCGCATTTTAATGGTACAAGTGTGCCCCTCTAGTCGACTAATGGCATTTATTGGGTATTAGAGGAAAGCTAAGCTGCTACATATAGGGGGGCAGGTGTGCCTGTGTGCATGCAGGCAGGAATGTGTGGTGTGAGGTGTATGCACACGGTTTACATTGCTATATATCTACCAGCATATGTACAATGTACATGTATGTACATTAGCAAGGTTGAGTTTGTAGGCATTACATGTGTTGGTATATGTATGTTTACATGTGTGGGTGTGTGTACATGTGTGGATATGTGTACATGTGGGTATGTGTATATGTGTGTACATATGGGTATGTGGGTATGCTACATAATGTTTGTGAGCAGGGGATGTTTTGCAGTGTCTGGTGGTGAGAGGCCAGTATTGAAGAGCCAGAAATCCACACCTTCTGAGGGAAGTGCAGCCGAGGGGGTGCCTCAGGACAAGGCACTCATTTCTACAGAGCAAGCCCAAGTTGGGAATGTGAGTGAGTGTGTGAGTGTGTGCATACAGTGTATGCGAATGTATGCATGTGTATGCGTGTGCGCATTACTATGTATGTGAGTGTGTGTTTGTATGTGCGTGTGTGTGCGTGTGCAAACACACACTTCAGTGTACATAGTGTTTTAAAAGTCACTCAATCATGATATTAGTGATGCATACAATTAGAGTTTTTTAAGTTTAAGGGGGAAGGCATAAACTAACTCAAAAGTAACATCAAGGTTAAAGTAAACACCAAGTATTCGAATCTAGATCTATATCATAAAGGAAAATTCTTGTAAGTGAACTAAGAGTTTTGTAGGTGTGACCCAAGTTAAATTGTTTTGGGCAAAATTTTATCTTCTTACAGGTGTTATTGGTTATGCAGTTACTAACCTCGTCCCCAGGCCCTATTATTATATTAAATTATGTGGGGGGGGGGGGGGGGGGGGTGGAGGGGTGGAAAATAGGTCCACTGGCAAGGTCCTAGCGTGCATGTGCTAGCCATTACCAAGAAACATGGTAATCGTATACAGTTGTAATTGGGGGGGGGGGGGGGGGGGGGGGGGGAAATGAAAATGTACTGATGGCCTGGGACATGATAGTATATGGAAAGGTGTGTAATAAAAGTATACGATCACCAAGTTTCTTCGTAATGGCTAGCGCACGTGTGCTGGGACCTTGCCAATGGACACCCTCCCTCTCTGAAATTAAGTATAAAAATAGGGCCTGGGACATCAATGCAATGCAGTTATTTACCACTTGATTTGTGGGGTCTTGATTGATGTATTCACTTCGTACTGCCAGGTGAGATGGTCAGTGTTACTTGTGTACTTCAGAGCCGTCTCTCTGTGGCTGATGGTTGCAGTGCTCTTCCTCTACGTGCTGGAGAGTGTATTCTCCGTCCTTGCCAACTTCTTGCTTTCTGATTGGAGCAACGCAGAGGCCCAACTCAACACGTCTACTAATCTGTGAGTGCACTGTGCAGGGTTGCCTTGACGCACACACCACCACTGCCCTCTCTACCTCACCAAGGATGTTCTACCTTGGATCCTACACTGGGCTCGGTGCAGCACAGTCAATACTAATGTTCCTTGCCACCTTCTCTCTCGTTTTTGCTGGGATACGTGCCTCCCGCACCCTCCACAACACCATGCTGGAGAGGCTCCTGAGGGCCCCCATGCAGTTCTTTGACACCACCCCTCTTGGGCGCATACTCAACAGGTTCTCAAAGGACATGTACACTGTGGACGTGGAGATCCCCAACACCTCTGACCAGTTCCTATCGATGCTGACCATGGTGCTGTCCACTGTTGTGGCCATCTTGATTGCCATCCCCATCTTCGGCCTGGTGGTCGTGCCCCTGGGAATATTCTACTTCTTAGTACAGGTATTGTGTACAGTGGGGGGGGTGGGGGAAATATTGCCGCTTCTCATTACCATGGTGTTCAGTTGGTGAGCCTGCCCAATGGGATCAGTTCAGCCCTACCATATGTCCAATGGGATAAGTCCAGTCCTACCATATGCCCAATAGGATCAGTCCAGCCCTACCATGGGATCAGTCCAGCCCTACCATATGCCCAATAGGATCAGTCCAGCCCTACCATATGCCCAATGGGATCCTCACACTATCACATGATCCTCTTGTGTTCCTCACACCCTATGACATAATTCTCTTGTGTTTCTCACACCCTATCACATGATTCTCTTGAGTCCCTCACACACTATCACATGATTCTCTTGTGTTCCTCACACCCTATCACATGATTCTCTTGTGTTCCTCACACCCTATCACATGATTCTCTTGTGTTCCTCACACACTATCACATGATTCTCTTGTGTTCCTCACACCCTATCACATGATTCTCTTGTGTCCCTCACACACTATCACATGATTCTCTTGTGTTCCTCACCCCTATCTCTTGTGTTCCTCACACCCTATCACATGATTATCTTGTGTTCCTCACACCCTATCACATGATTCTCGTGTGTTCCTCACACCCTATCACATGATACTCTTGTGTTCCTCACACCCTATCACATGATTCGATTCTCTTGTGTTCCTCACACCCTATCACATGATTCTCTTGTGTCCCTCACACACTGTCACATTTAGCGCTTCTATGTCTCCACTTCGCGTCAACTTCAGCGTATCGAGTCCGTCAGTCGCTCACCAATCTACTCCCACTTCCAGGAGAGCATTCAGGGGGCTTCAAGCATCAGGGCATACCGGGTGCAGGAAAGGTTCATCTTGGAGAGTGAGAGGAGGGTGGACCATAACCTGATGGCTTACTTCTTAAGTGTCAACTCCAATAGGTTAGCTATTGCAGTGCTAGAGGTGGTACCTAAGTAACTATGGTAATAATAACTAAGGTAACTATGGTAAGATAACTATGGTAGCTAAGGTAACTATGGTAATTAATGTCCTCTGTACACAGGTGGCTTGCCATTCGGCTGGAGTTTGTAGGAAACCTCATCATCTTCTTCACAGCCCTGTTTGCTGCTGTCCAGAGGGACTATCAGGGCCAGCTTGGGCTTCAAATAAATGCTGGTCTTGTTGGACTTGCAATATCCTATGCTCTCCAGGTATGGTGATTAATATCCTATGCTCTCCTGGTATGGTGATTAATGTTATAATTGCTTCACATCATAAAACACACATTGATAATGTGCAGATCACACAGAGTCTAAATTGGCTGGTGCGAATGACCAGCCAGCTGGAGTCCAACATTGTTGCCGTGGAGAGGACCAGTGAGTATTCCGAGGTGGAGACTGAGGTGAGTGGTATGTATGGAGATGTATATATGAGCGATTCAGGGCATACATGCACATGTTTGTGCATGCATGTGTGCACTTGTGTGTAGGGGTGTAGGAGCATACATGGATATGTATGTATGCTTGTGGGAAATGAATGTGGGGGATGTGTGACTGTGTAGTGACCTGAGGGGAGAACATTAACACACACACACACACACACACACACACACACACACACACACACACACACACACACACACACACACACACACACACACACACACACAGGCTCCAGCAATCATACCATCCAGTCGTCCCCCTGATGGCTGGCCTACTGCTGGAGAGGTGAAGTTTGAAGGGTACTCCACTCGCTACAGAGAGGGGATGGACCTGGTGCTCAAGGACATCTCTGTCGCAGTTCCAGGAGGGACAAAGGTTGGTATATATATATATATATATATATATATCCAGCCATTGTTCCTTGGGCTTATGTGGGACCATTATTGCAGGTTGGAATAGTTGGACGTACAGGAGCAGGGAAGTCCTCCATGACACTATCTCTCTTCCGTATCATTGAGGCAGTTCAAGGATTTATTCAGATTGATGGAGTTAACATTGCTGATATTGGTCTCCAAGACCTTCGCTCCAGGATCACCATCATCCCCCAGGTAGGCTCCAGATGGAGATGGTGATCAGTATCATGTCTGGTTTGGACGGCATGTTGGTAGGACCCTGTGCTCTTCTCTGGGACCCTCCGTCTTAATCTGGACCCCTTCAACACCTACTCTGATGAGGACCTGTGGAGAGTACTGGAGATAGCCAACCTCAGAGACTTTGTGTCCACCCTGAGCGAAGGGCTTGCTTACCCTGTGTCAGAGGGAGGGGAGAACCTCAGGTAACCATAGCAACAGTGTAGGAAATGGCTTGACGGTGTGGTCTGGGTACCCAGTGTTGGACAGCGCCAGTTGGTGTGCTTGGCCCGTGCCCTGCTGAGGAAGACTAAGATTCTAGTATTGGACGAGGCAACAGCGGCAGTGGATATGGAGACCGATGACCTCATTCAGAAGACCATCCGTTCAGAGTTTGCCACTTGCACGGTGATCACCATTGCCCACAGACTGAACACCATCATGGATTATGACTAGTGAGTGCATGTGGTGTGTGTGTGTGTGTTGCTATGTTTACATGGGCACATTCACAGTGTGATGGTGCTTGGAGCAGGCAGAGTGTTGGAATATGCCCCTCCTGCAGAGCTGCTAGCCAACAGCAGCTCAGTCTTCTACTCCATGGCCAGGGACGCTGGCCTGGTTGCTTCCAAAGATACTAGCCTGGTCTAACTTCAAATCTTTTTTTTCTCGTTTTGTTTTTTTCCTTCGTATGCTATTGTTATCACAATCTGTTTTCATAAGGATAATCACAAAATAAGTGCTTATGAAAATCTTTTGAGTGCCCAGACCTAGCTGTTCAGTTGGTACATAATATCCACAGTCTACGTCCCTACATTGAGCGAAGCTTTAGTTACGCAGAGATATGGTGATATATTTATTTTCATTGTTTTTCTTTCAGCTTTCTCCCATAGTTGAACACTTAGGGGAGTTGACATGATCCTTTAAATCAATTTTTTTTTTCAATTCGACACTTTTTTTTTTCAATCAAAAGTGTTTGGATGGCACCCGGGGTGCACTCGATTCTTGCTCCGGGTGAAAATTTGTATGCCTAATCTCTCCCTCTCTCTCTTGTGTATGGGTGTGCAGTGTGAGGTGTGTATGGGTGTGCAGTGTGAGGTATTTATGGGTGTGAGATGTGCCTACCTGTATGCTTTAACAACATTCAAGGCCTTTCAATGCACAAACTGAGCACACTTATGGTACAAAGGAGTTTCATGGTTTGAGCCAGTAGCCTCCTTATCAATGGTTATCTACATGTACATGTGTCTGCCCATTGATACCAGAATGGCTCCAAAGGTTTAATCACATTAGATCTACATGGATATCAAAGCTCAATTCTATTCAGCCACATTTCTACATGTACACAAGCATGCAGTGCATATACCAGGTCATGTGACATGTACACCCTGTCTCAAGTATGGGGTAATGAGGGTACGGGGACAGGTGCTGGCAGATATCCACAGTAAGTTACAGGGCCTGTGAGACCTCCTCCACGCAGCTCCCAGGTCTTGCTCTATTCTGCCAAGGACATGCAGTATGAGAGCTTTACATTGTGTATTTTTATGCTGATCCTTCTGTTGGAGTGAATGGAGAATGAGAAAAGGGTGGATTTTGGAGTGTATTGCATTGTACGTATGTCCACCCACTTACCAAATGTGTCCCGCTCTTCCGTGTGGCTTGCCTTGCATCTTGCGAACTCATGCATACTGCTGATCCAGTATTAAGGTTAAGTCTGGGGACCTCCTTAATTAATTAGTACTCTTGGAAATATAATGCATGTTGTCATCGGCTATTGGAGAAAAGACTACGGACTTAATTCTATACAGAGCGAACAACGAACAAAAAGACATGCCGCTATATTGGGGATTCAAGGGAAGGGTTCAGGGTTTGCAGATACATATGTATGTGATCAATGTCTCTGGAAAATCTCCCGCCGTGGGACGCGCATGCGCAGTGAAGTATGAAGCTATTTTTTTTTGATCGAATCGCTTTTAGTGCCGGCTCAGAGAAGGACTCTTTTTATAACCGTTATGCTGCTCCCGTACAACCTGTGAGCGGTATATCTGTGTGCTTATATGTATTAGCAGTGTTTGTCTCAACATGTACAGCTTCTCCGTGCGACAAACTGCTCAACCTCTACCACCCAGCACCACCGCAACCCAGGTACCACGAGGGTTACACCGTGCGTTGGCAGGTAAGGAGAACAGGCCTCTGTTTGCCTTTTGCTTCCCTATTTCTGTATAAACCCTTTAAAAAAAAATTATGCCTTTGCTATATGGACCCCGCGGGACATCATGGCCTCGGTGAAAAAAAGAGTTGCGTCGCAGCAGGCCACATGCTACGACGTAAAGCATTTGCTTTTACGCCATGGTAAGCCGGCAGTATACGTGCATGTTAGGCCTATTACCGGTATACAGTTAAAACGAAACGTCGTTTTCCTCGCGAGAGTCACGTGCCTAGCTGTCTTCCGTGTTTTTCCTCTCTTCCTTGCATGTAATAGTTCTAGGACATCTAATTAAAAAAAGTCCTTGGTTGTACATGTACAAAAGTGTTAAGCCGCGGCGCACTGCGGGTTTGCGGCTACATGTATACAATTAGAAAGTAGCATAAATTGAATGCTAGTGCCTTGTATCTCTAGTAAGCTAAACCACTCTTATTTTATGTATAATGTGTGCTGAGATTAGTTCATTAGTTTTTATTATCCACTTGGTCATTAATATTCCATATGCGCAAGCTCTACATTAAGTTTCCTAATAGCGTGCATCCTTCTCTTTTTGCACCAATATTGAGCAGTAACTTTTAAAAGGGTAAGGCAGAAAGGGGGAGGGAAGACCTAACCTAAATTTTTAGGAAAGTGAAAGTGCATAGTACCTTTTGCCCCTGACCTGTCCTCTTCAATGCCCCACCCACTCCCTCTGATAAAATTGTGCCCCATGGCCCCTGTGCTTCCTGCGCCACTGCAGGCTACTTGGAGAAAAGGGGACTGACACTGTTTAATATCATAAGAGGGCTATTAGCTAGAATCAATTGCACTGCATGATAGAGCAGAGCATGGTACATACCTTATATGTGCATCCCACCAGCAGAGCATGGTACATACCTTATATGTGTATCCCATCAGCAGAGCGTGGTACATACCTTATATGTGTATCCCACCAGCAGAGCATGGTACATACCTTATATGTGTATCCCACCAGCAGAGCATGGTACATACCTTATATGGGTATCCCACCAGCAGAGCATGGTACATACCTTATATGTGCATCCCACCAGCAGAGCATGGTACATACCTTATATGTGTATCCCACCACATGTATATATATAGCCAACACACGTGGTACGCACATTCAAGACATAACTTCATTTTAGTCTACCAGTGCAAAAAAAACCCCTAGGGTACACAGAAAAACGTTATAAGAAGTACCACTTGTCTTCTGCTTTCGTTTTAGTCTGAAAAATTGAAGAGCCCGTGTACCTTAGTGAAGACATCCTTTGAAAGGTGGCCTTTTTGAACGCTATACATAATGGAGAAAAAGAACTAAGCCATGTGATTTAGGCCTGAAATAGAGAAATGGTGCTTCTACCATGGAATAGCTTTGAAATTGTTTTGTTCATATATAGCTCAAGTGTAAAATGGGGTTAGGGCTGTGTTGCAATGGTGTTACACAATGTTTTGGGAGGAGGGCGTGGCCAATAATTACACATTTTAAAAATTAGCGAGGGATGCATTAGCATATAGTTCTCAACCTCAGAGCTGATCTTAAGAGTGATGTACATGTAAACAAAGCGTCATTATTGCTATAGGCTTTATGCGTGTATACTTGCAAACATGTCTGCCATAGCCCGTAGTGCATGTGGAGTGTGCATCATATCAATTGAAGTGTGATTAGAAGATGATAGTCATAAATTGTTCTGTTCAGCAAACTTAACCACACTATCTCACTACAGGTGATAATATTTACATGGCACCGCTGCATCAAAGCAACTCATCATCAGCTCCTTTCCACTGCCTTCAGAGATTTCCTATCCAGCTGTAGAAGACTTGCCACTGACCAGTCATGGTATGTGTTGAAGGGTTAACTGTATACGCATATAGTATATGTAATAATTTCAATAGAGAAGTCGAAGTGTCACCTGCCTCACTTTAGCACTTTGTTTGTTGTGCAGGTCACGAGCACTTTCATTCACACACTTGCCCACACAACCTGCATGCTGTCGTGCTGTTCATTTATGTGATTTAGATCTATTTTAGTCTGATGTAGCCACACCCTCGCACTTCGCGGAGGGTCTGGAGACATTGCCATACCAAATCGATTCTGATTGGTTAAAAAATTATTAAAGTTACCTTATCTTATAACGTTACGTGGAATGTAATTAAAAATGTCAACACTGGATAGGACTGTGGCAGACACGTGGCTAAAGAAAGACCTCAAAAAGGAAGCTGTTGTAGCTGCGATAACAGGACTGGCACAGCATTCCAGGTGTAGTAGTTTCAGAGACTGAAACAATCTCAAATAGGGCGTGTTAGCGTAACTTCACGTAACATAATTGCATTCTCGTAACGTAAGTTAACAGTAATAACTTATAATTTTTTAAAACTAATCAGAACCGATTTTGTATGGCAATGTCTCCAGACCCAGTAGCTACGTCAGACTACAATATTGGATGGATGGGGACATTTAGTTTTATTTTTATTTAGGTGCGCAGTAGCAGGAAAGGAGAAGCTGCAGTAGATCAGCAGCTGTACTACCAGCATCTGTTCTGCAAGCCCCTACTACCCCTGAGCACCACCAAAAGGCCATGTCATCCTGCCAGGAGATTTATCTACTGTCCAGACCAGCCATGTCATCCTGAGAGATGGAGCTATTATCCAGACCAACCATGCCATATTGCTGGGAGATGGAGATGCTATCTAGACCAACTATACAGAGTTGATGGCCATACCAATTTTTCGGCTGATATTAATAGTTCATTAGTTGTAAAAGTCTCCCAGCCACCAGTTTTTTTTCTATGCAAACAGCGTTGGCTACTGGTGCTCCACCCAAGGTCCCCTGTGGGAAGCTTACAGTACTCCCCTATACCCCTAGTTGGACAGGAGGGGTGCCTCCTCCCGCACCCTTCCCAAGGCGGCAACGCAAACTCTGGATTACATTTGCTGCACGATATTATTATTATTTTGTTGCATCACTTTTTATTCGCTTTCGTCACCGCTGCTGTACCATCCTGCTGGGAGATGATGCTACTTACCGAATCATTCTCATGGGGGATGAAGGTACGATCATTCCATTCTACTTGGAGATGCGGCTACTGTCCAGACATCCTGCTTGGTGATGTGGCTACTTACCAAACCATTCTCATGGGGGATGAAGCTACGACCATTCCATTCTTTGAGATATGGCTACTCTCCATACATCTTGCTTGGAGATGGGGCTACTGTCCATACATCTTGCTTGGAGATGGGGCTACTGTCCAGGCCAACCATTATGCTGAAGGATGAGGATGAAGGTACTGACCAGACCAGCCATTCCATTCTACTTTGAGATATGGCTACCGTCCAGACATCTTGCTTGGAGATGGGGCTACTGTCCATACATCTTGCTTGGAGATGGGGCTACTGTCCAGGCCAACCATTATGCTGAAGGATGAGGATGAAGGTACTGACCAGACCAGCCATTCCATTCTACTTGGAGATGTGGCTACTGTCCAGATATCCTGCTTGGAGATGGGGCTACTGTCCATACATCTTGCTTGGAGATGGGGCTACTGTCCAGGCCAACCATTATGCTGAAGGATGAGGATGAAGGTACTGACCAGACCAGCCATTCCATTCTACTTTGAGATATGGCTACCGTCCAGACATCTTGCTTGGAGATGGGGCTACTGTCCATACATCTTGCTTGGAGATGGGGCTACTGTCCAGGCCAACCATTATGCTGAAGGATGAGGATGAAGGTACTGACCAGACCAGCCATTCCATTCTACTTGGAGATGTGGCTACTGTCCAGATATCCTGCTTGGAGATGGGGCTACTGTCCAGACCTGTTAAATGGTGCTACTGTCCAGACTAACCATTAAGCTGAGGGATGAAGCTACTGACCAGACCGACCATTTGGAGATGCGGCTACTCTATCACCAGCATCTGTTCTGCAAGCCCCTGCCACCCCTGAGTACAACCACAGCCACCATAAAAGGATGCCGAGAGAAGGCTCATATTACTGTCCAGACTAGCCTCCTGCTTGGAGATAGGGCTACTGTCTAGACCAACCATGCCCGGAGATGGTTAGTTGTAAAAACGTCTCCCAGCCGCTGCTTTTTGCGTAGTTTTTGGAGTTTTTGTTGTATGCAAACAGCGTTGGCTTCTGGGCCTAGAGGGAGCTTATAGCGCTCCCCCTTACCCCTAGCTGGGCAGGAGGGGTGCCCCCTCCCATCCCCTTCCTGAGGCGACAACGCTAACAACTTCTAAAGATTACATTTTGCTGCACGATATTTGCTCATTTATTTATTTGTTGGTTGCTTCACTTTATTGGCTTCAGTCACTGCTGCTGTACCATCTAGCTGGGAGATGGTGCTACAGACCAACTACTCTGCTTTGGGGATGAAGCCGATGACCAGACCGACCATTCCATTCTACTTGGAGATGCGGCTACTGCCGGTCCAGACATCTTGCTCGGAGATGGGGCTACTGTCCAGGCCAACCATTTTGCTGGTAAATGGTGCTACTGTCCAGGCCAACCATTTTGCTGGTAAATGGTGCTACGTCCAGGCCAACCATTCTGCTGTGGGATAAGCTACGACCATTCCATTCTTTGAGATATGGCTACTGTCCAGACATCTTGAGATATGGCTACTGTCCAGACATCTTGCTTGGAGATGGGGCTGCTGTCCAGGTCAACCATTTTGCTGTGGGATGAAGGTACTGACCAGACCAGCCATTCCAGCCACAGCTTTTTGGAGTTTTTTTCTATGCAAATAAGCTTTGGCTTTTGGGGCTCCACCTCAGGCCCCATAGGGGGAGCTTTCAGCACTCCACCATACCCCATAGCTTGGATAGAAGGTTCCCTCATACTAACCTGGGCACAGCTCCGCTAACTCCTCAGACTACATTTTGCAGCAGGTTATTTGCTCATTTATTATTCCAATTGCTGCATCACTTCTTATTTGCTTCCTGTACCATCCTGCTGCGAGATGGTGCTAAAAACCTACCATTCTGCCGGGGGATCAAGCTATTGATCAGATCAGCCATTTTACTGGGGGATGAAGCTACTGTCCAGGCCAAATGATGCCTGCATCATCCGGGTCCACATAGCGAGGACACAGCTGCTCCATGTGGTGATGCAATGTGCCACCTCATGGCACCACACGTACATTGACACTATATGTGCCGAACCTCTTTGTGACCACTGCAGGCACCCCTCTGGGATCTTTCTCACACCTCGGGCCACAGTACAGTGCATAGCAAGGTGAGCCCACAGAATAGATAGGAGGCACCCTACCAGGAAGCTCAGGTTCTTGGGACTTTGTGGCTTTGTGGCTGCTCTGGTCTGCTTTCCTCGAGCAATATGCGCTTGGGAAGGAATTAGAATATAAAATCTGCCAACCATTCAGGAGTTTAGTTCACTTGGGGCTGCCAGAGGGGTTCAGCAGCATGAACTGACTTACTGAGAGCCTGCATGAAGGCTCCATTGGTGGCAGGGTGGTAAGGTGCACCATGGATGGTTCCCCTCTCCCTACAGCGTGCCTGGAACTTCTCAAAAGAGAAAGAAGTGGCATTGGCCGACACAATGGTGTGGGAATGCCAAAATGAGCAAAATCCTGCTCCAGAAGCTGGACTTGGTGGAAGTGATGTAGTCGGGTGGATGCAAGGGTACTCTGAATATGCGTCGATAATCACCAGCTAGTTGGACCCCATGAAGTTGACGGTGTGATCAACATGCACTCTGCTCCATGGTTTCTCCAGCAGCATCCATGGATGGTTTTATCTGCCGTGGCAGAGATCCACAATGTCTCCATCTATTCTTGGCCAGTAGACTGCAATGCAGGCCAGCTCCTTCATCCGCTCCTTCATCCGCTGCTTCCCCGGCAGAGTATCCCAAGTGAAGAAGCTGCAATACCTGCGGCTTCAGGCTGGTGGGAACATTTGACAGCTCTGGACCCATACCCAGAAGGGCATCCATGTGCTGTGGACAGGGATACTGCCACCTTGCGGAAATCCTCCAAGCCATCATTTGATGCCTCTCCTTTGTCCCTAGGTAGCTAATCTTCTTGTTTGAAGCGCATTACATTGGCAATGGCTGGATCCTCAGAGGCATCGAAAGAGATCCTGACAGAGAGAGATGGATCAAAGTGGAAAGAACATTGTCTTGTGCAGTGTAGATCCTTCAGCTTCTGAAAGGCAGCTTGCTCCTCTACACCCATAATCCATGGTGTGTCCTTCTTGGTGAAATAATGAAGTGGTTCTGTTAGTGTAGCAAGGTCAGGAATGAACTTGCTATTGGCCTAATACTAAAATGACCCAAGGAATTTTGGTAGACCAGAGGAGCTGGCATCTGCATGACATCATTCACCTTTGTACCTTTGGTAATCCCCTGGCCAGTCAGGATATGACTGACATACTCTACACACTTCTGCAGACCGGCAGTGAAGACCCTCGCTTTCCAGACATCGGAGGAGAGGATGAAGGTTCTGGAGGTGTTCTGAAGCAGTGGCACCACAGACCAGGATGTCATCTGTGTAGACGGCCACTCCTCGAAGGTCACTGGTCAGCTGGTCCATGATCCCCTGAAAATATCCTGGGGCTGAGCTCATGCCAAAGGAAGTCACATTTGAAGCAACACTCCTCGGTGGGTGCTCAGAGGCAAGGACTTATGACTTTCGGGAGCCAGCATAGGCATCGGCAAGGTCAATCATTGTAAAACCATACCCACCTTCTGCATCAAATCTTCAGGGAGTGGCATGGGGTGATGATGGGGGTTCCTGCTGATGACTGGTCAACTGTAACCTAGTAGTTGGATTTCCTGCAATCGCAGCCTTGTGAATGGGGACCACAGGAGTCCCATAAGCACTGAACTGAGTAGGTTGCCATACTCCTCCAGCAATCCCACCATCATAGGGCCGGCAGAGTTAATCCTTGATAGTAAAAGGTACCACAGGAGTCGTGCAATAGAATGGTTGAACCTCTGGTTTGAATTTCACTTAGCACTGAATATCTTTTAGGCACCAAAGGTATGGAAACTCTTGGCAGAGCTGCCTGCATGAATCGTGAAGGACCAAATCCAGCTTTAGTTCTTCCTGGTGCTCCCCCATCTTCGATTAGCTAGGCTTTGCAATATGCTGTACCGCCAGAAGTGCTGAAAGGTTGAAGCCTAACTGGACAATAGTATCATGTCCTAGTAGGTTGAGCTTTGGGACCTTGGTGACTGTGAACTGGATGGATTTCTTAAGTGACGTGTCACCTGGCAATGAGGGGCTATTGTCTCAACATACCCAGAGTGGGTAGTGGCTGTCCATTAGCCACCTCATAACACCCAGTCACTTGTGAGAGTGCAGGCTCCCTTGCCTTCCTCCAGATGTCTGTGGAGTAGAAGTTGTCACCTGCACTGGTGTCCACTTCAGCAACAAACTCCTTATCTTGAATCCAATTGAATCCAGATAAACTGTTAAAGCTGAGGAACTGCCTCAGTGGCCTTCATAGTCTGGATCTGGTGCTTTGAAATGGGTTTCACCTGCTGGGCCCATCTTCATTTATTCCAACACGCTGCCTCCAAATGCCCTAGTTTTTGGCAGAATCAGCGATTAGCATCCTCTAAAGGACAGTCAGCCAACCTGTGGTCCGTTTTTCCACAACATGAACAGGTCCCAGTGGGGAAATCATTAGCTATGTGGACTTTGCTAAATAATCCTGGACCTGGTGAAGGTAAGCGTCTCTTCAATGCCTCAAATCCAATGAATAGGATTCAACACCACACCATGGACCATCTCTTTGCCACCTTTGCTGCCTCTTCCATCTCCACTGCTGTGGCCACCTCTTTAGTGAAAGTAAGGTCGCCCTCCTTGTGTTTGAGCAGCACCTTGAGTACCGCCTCATTGTTCACTGAGCACATGAAAAGGGTCCACATTGCCTCATCTTGTGGGTCGCATATGGATGGAAGTCACATGTTACCATGTCATGATGAATTTGCGCAACGATATTTCCCTGGCTTGCGGTCCACAGCACTCCAGAACTTGAAACGCTTGCAGACGATGTAGCGCACTGGGTTGAACTGGCCCTTCATTAACTGGGCAATTTCATCCAAGGTGAGGTCATTAATGTTCCTGGATGGTGACTGTTGGGATGCGAGATTGCTCAACAACTTGTAATGACTGGTTCTTTAGAAGCACCTGGGCCTGTTTCTCCACAGGAACGGAATTTGCTCCAACGAAAGACCCAGTAGTTGGTTCATAACTCAGTTGTCGTGTCAAAGGAGACAAAATTGGGAATGGCGATTGGCTATGGATTTGAAGTTCGTTGCTCTTGCTTGTCTGCGATGCTGGTGAACGCACATCCATCTGTTTGAGCCCTTCCTCCATCTGCTGTTGATGCTCCAGATGTTGCTGTTGCTGCACTTTCATATGTTTCTGCTGTGCCACTATTGAGTTAATTCCATCTTAATGCGAGCAAAGGCTTCCTCCTGTGGTTGAACCGATCTCCAAGCCTTCGTGGCTCACAGTGGCTCCTGTAATGGCTGGTTAATCTGCGCCTAGTTGGGGGAAAACTTGCCCAGCTGTGTTACTATCCCCATAATTTGGCCATAAACCAACGCAAGTCGAATGGGCTCTCCGGTGGAGGCATGTTCTGGATTGCAGCAGTCTTAGCAGGATCTGGGGTTATGCCACTTGTGCTGATGATGTGACCCAGGAACTTCATTGCTGGTTTTGAAAACATGCATTTTTAACCTCAGTCCAGCAGCTGGTGTGTCTTGTAGGTGATGAAATCTTGTGTCCCTCCTGGGTGTGTCTCAAATACAAGCCCTTGTCCATTTTGGCCAACTACTACATCAAGCCTTGCCTTCCAATATATTCTGCTCATAACTTTCTGGAAGTGTTCAAGGGCACATGAGATGCCAAATGGTAGCTTATTAAATCAATAACATCCAAACGGTGAAAAATGTTGTGAGAAGTCTTGAGTCCCTGAGCTCCTGCTAATAGAGCTAACGTTTCATCTACCTTTTGGAGTGGGTGTACCTCACATAGGATGCACTCAATTAGAGGTTTTAGGTCCGCCCATGTCCTTACATCACCACTCTATTTAGGTACCACCACAATGCCCACACACCACTCTGTTGGGCTGTCCACATGGGATATATCACACTCATATGTTCCATCTTTACAAGCTCCTCTGACCTTGTCTCTCAGCGGTATAGGAACATTCCTACATGTAGGTGCATACAGAGCATGTGTGGTCGCATTTGGCTTCAGTGTAACCTGGTAGGCTTCAACTACTGTGCCCAGACCCTGGAAGAGGTGAGGGAAATGCTGGTAGATGTCATTGGTATATTCATCTACATCATTGATTATGAACACTAGCTTCAGTGCTGGAGTAGCGGGGATGTCTGCATGTTCAAGGCGTGTTTGGGCCTGACCCACAACACATTATAGTAGAGCTGATGGACCAAGCAAAACTTTCCCAGACTTATCAATGCCTCTGAAGTCTTAAATGCCTTTTCCGATATTACAGAGACATCTGCTCCAGTATCAAACTGTGGTGGCCGTTAAATTTGATGTCCACATTCCAAGTGTCTCCTTCAATGGCACGAAGGAATGACATATCTTTGCAGGATTCCTCTAGTGCCTTGCCACCTATGGTACAAATCTTGCTTGCCTGGCAGCAGGCACTGAAATGTCCACGCTTCTGGCAGTTATTACACGTTGCTTCCCAGGCTGGGTTTATGATATGGACCTCTGCCACACCTGTAGCATTTAGTGCCAAGAGGGTGGGCTACCTGTTTTCTGCCATACCCGGTCTACATTTGCCTCTGAAGGGTTTACATCACCTTTAAGGATCTGCTGTTGCTCCTTGACCGCCTCCCATTGTCACACAATTGTCACAGTTACATCAATTTGGGATCGAGCTGTAAGGGCTGTGTCTCGAATCCCCACAACAGTTCTGTCACGAATCACCTCATGTTTCAAATTGCAGTTTTCTACCAGACTATGCAGAACGGTCACATATTGCTCCAAAGACACCCCTTCTAACTGGTTACACCAATTTAAACCAGCCCTTTTGAATATTACATTCTTTCCTACTTCAGTAAAGAACTTGTCGAATTTCCCAAGGACAAGCTTGTATTCTTTACCGTCCTTGTCGGTTATTTTCAAGGACAAAGAACGGCTTCTGGAAAGGGTACTGTTGGATTAAGATGAATGCTAGCTGTCATTTTGGTTCAAGGCCACTGCCACCCTGTGGTATTTACAGTACACCAGTTGTAACGAGTACATGACTATTAACAAACTGACTCTAGTGAATACATACGATGTTTATAAGGAGTCACATGGTTGCGTGATTGCTCACGTTACTACATAACCAAGGTAACTGTCCAGACCAACCATTCTGCTGTGTTACTGTCGCACTGTCCATACCAACCATGTCATTCTGCTGGGAGATATAGCTACTGTCCAACCCATCCTGATAGAAGATGGATCTGCTTGTCCAGAACAACCATGCCATCCAGCTGGGAAATGGAGCTACTGTTCAGACCAGCCATCTGGAGGTCAACCTTGCAGAACTGGGGATACAGCTTCTCTCCAGACGAGACGTGGAGGATGCTTGTGGCGTACAGTCTTCTATTCTGTATCCACCCTCCTACACACTTTCTGTATGTTCCCCTCCCCATGTACATGTACCTACCCTCCTACACCCTCCCTCTATATCACCCTCCCCATGTGTCCACCCTCCTACACCCTCCCTCTATATCACCCTCCCCATGTGTCCACCCTCCTACACCCTCCCTCTATATCACCCACCCCATGTGTCCACCCTCCTACACCCTCCCTCTATATCACCCTCCCCATGTGTCCACCCTCCTACACCCTCCCTCTATATCACCCTCCCCATGTGTCCACCCTCCAACACCCTCCCAGATGTGCATTCAAGTCACTTGTGTTACATCCTGACATCATCACGCTGAAGACAGTGAAGGAAGTTTGATGTGCTGTTATATGCATGCTAGACTAAGATCTAGCTGTCAAATGTGGTAGCTACAGAGAATGGTTCCTGTGGTATCATGTACTATCCACAGTCCTGCGGTATAATATGTACAGTCTTATTGGTATAATGTGCATAGCCCTATTAATTATGTACAGTCCTGTCTATTTTCCTATTGGTCATATGTTGGTATAGCCCCCCTTATTGGTATAATGTGTACAGTTCTGTGGTATAATATGTACAGTCCTGTGGTATAATATGTACATGTATACTCCTGTGGTATATGTTCAGTACTGCGGTATATGTTCAGTACTGTGGTATAATATGTTCAGTCTTGTGGTATAATATGTTCAGTCCTGTGGTATAAGATGTATAGTAATGTGGTATAATGTGTACAGTTCTGTGGTATAATATGTACAGTCATGTGGTATAATATGCATAGTCCTATTGGTATATTGTGTAGTCATATTTACAGATCTTTGAGTCCTATGGTATAATATTTACAGTTCTGTGGCATAATCTTGTGGTATTGATAATGTATGGTATATGTGTAATCCATTGTCTACAAAGGTGTATTAAGTAATTGTGTTTGATGAGTTGAGGAGTTGTTGGCACTTTTGATGAGTTGTGAAGTTGTTGGCACAAAGTTGGAGAAGGAGGTGACAGTTGTAATGGAAAGTAACATACAGCTCTTCTTGATACAGTGTAGCTTATCTCTAGGTAGCTTATCTCGATAGCTCTCTAGGTAGCTTATCTCGATAGCTCTCTAGGTAGATAGCTCTCTAGGTAGTTTATCTCGATAGCTCTCTAGGTAGGTAGCTTAGGTAGCTTATCTCAAGAGCTCTTTAGGTAGCTCCCCTCTCCTCCCCTCCCCTCCCCTCCCCTCCCCTCCCCTCCCCTCCCCTCCCCTCCCCTCCCCTCCCCTCCCCTCCCCTCCCCTCCCCTCCCCTCCCCTCCCCTCCCCTCCCCTCCCCTCCCCTCCCCTCCCCTCCCCTCCCCTCCCCTCCCCTCCCCTCCCCTCCCCTCCCCTCCCCTCCCCTCCCCTCCCCTCCCCTCCCCTCCCCTCCCCTCCCCTCCCCTCCCCTCCCCTCCCCTCCCCTCCCCTCCCCTCCCCTCCCCTCCCCTCCCCTCCCCTCCCCTCCCCTCCCCTCCCCTCCTCTCTCCTTTCCCCTCCCCCTCCACTCCCCTCCTGTCCCTCCCTCTTCCCTATCTCTCCCTCCACTCCCCTCCTGTCCTCCCTCTTCCCTATCTCTCCCTCTGTTTTCCTCTCTCCCCTCGCCATCTCATCTTCGTCTTTCCTCCTGTTCATGGACAGAAGTAGGCTCCCTGCTGGCATATCCAAGGTGAGTGTTGGAAGGGGTTGGTGTTGTGAACAGTAGTTACCTTTTAGTAATACGTGTAGAGTTTAAAGTATAATAACCATGCCAAGCAATCCACCTGTGCCCCCCCCATATAACCAGAATTCACTTGTAAATTTGTTCATCTCATCTCCAGCTCCAGTTCCTGAATCCACCTCTACTCTGGGTAAGGGTCTCTGAAAGGTAGCGCTATAGTCCTGAGGTAAGCATACTCCAGTTCCTGAATCCACCGCTCCTCTGGGTAAGGGTCTCTGAAAGGTAGCACTATTGTCCTGAGGTAAGCATACTCCAGCAGCTGAATCCACCCCTCTTCTGGGTAAGGGTCTCTGAAAGGTAGCACTATTGTCCTGAGGTAAGCATACTCCAGCAGCTGAATCCACCTCTCCTCACTTGTGCATGTAAGTTTTATAATGGGCTATGATAATAGGCTGTGAATAAATCTCTTGCGTTGCTGCAGCTGGCTGTTCTGTTGTCTGCTCATCTGAGTTGTTGTGTCTATGCTGGTAAGTGCACTTTTCTTGGCTCTATATTAACACTCAACTGTAGTAAGTGTATCATTCTTGCCTTTAACTTCCTTACTTTAGCTATGCCCTCTTCTGCACCCTCAACCCTGCTGCAAATTCGATTTTAGGAAGAAAAAAAAAACATATAAGAAAAGCTCTCTCCTGCTAGTGCTGCCATTTGAACTGCAGATTCTGCTGCTCCTTGGTCTGCATTGTTCTCTGTCATCAATTCTGGCCATTGGCCTTCTGCAGACAGTTATCTCTGGCATCAATATCCCCAAGGTTGGAAATGATTGTTTCAAAAGGAATGATATGTTCAGTATCACTCTTTTAACTTGCCTTATTTCAAATATTTTAATTTTTTCTTGTTTTACATAGTTTCAGGTAATGCACGTTCTAGATAGGAGATTGCAACCACTATTGATGTACATGTACCTTGTGAATCAGCATCACATCTGGCTTGCACCATATTAGCTGTTCTGAATGATGGATGGATTCCAAATGCCAGTAAGTACTGTTGCATGGCAGTAAATTAATCATAGCCACAGCATTTATTAGAAAATGAGTACTTTTTAGCATATAGTAGTTGCAAGTGATATAACCTGACCGTCGGCACAGCATGTATTAACCATTCACACATGCACTTTGAATGTATGCATGCAAACACTTACAATGCATTCATATATATATATAGCCAAAGAAACTCGGGCATCAATAGTGTCAGGCCAGTTTGCGAAACATGACTGGGCTATGTAAAATCACACAGCCATTGATATATTAGTATAATTAAAAGCCTATAAATCAACTCATTACAGTTAATTTTGACATAGTGTTGAGTATTGATCATGTAATTTATCAATTGGACTCGAGGCAGCTGTCATTCCGTCATCCCCTTACAGTCCCCTGTGTTCCAGTGATGCAGCTCCTGAATCCAATGCACCTCTAGGCTAGGGTCTCTGAAAGGTAGCCATGTCCCCCCTCCTATACCCCCTTCCTACACCCTCTATGTTCTCCCTACCACCCTCCCTTCAAGTTCCCTTCCTACACCTCACACAGTGATGCAGTGTCATAAGTGAGGAGACATCTTGTGTTGTGAACACTCTGTGGAAGAGAGATCACTTCTGGTCCCCCAAACACACGCCATACACCTCACCCAGTATATCCGACCCCACAATGATTAATGTATACAGTGGTACCTGTGTTATCTGGTGTGTGTGTGTGTGTGTGTGTGTGTGTGTGTGTGTGTGTGTGTGTGTGTACCATGTGGGAGGGTTTTGTGGTGTTCCCATCCTCTTACCCAGCACCATGTGCGTAGGTCCAAGGCACCATTCTCCCACATCAAAGTACTTCCTCTTGTGACCACTGCTACAAAGGCAGGCTGACATGCTCTTAGGACTGGGTTAGGTGAGTGTGTGTGCTGTGAGGACTGCGTTCTGTTATGCATGTGCATATGTGTGTGCAGAGACGTTTTAGAGAAGTTTTGATATTGGAGGATTCAGTATTATTGCCTCAAGTGTCAATAGCAAATCATCGGAAACTCCTGCAAGTGTTTATTGTGTGGGGGGGGGGGGGGGGGGGGGGGGGGGGTGCTGTCCGCTGTCGGCCGATTCAACCAGTGGGGGGGGGGGGGGGGGGGGGGGGGGGGTCTGTCCCGCTGTCGGCCGATTCAACCAGTGGTGGGGGGGGGGGGGGGGGGGGGGTCTGTTCGCTGTCGGCCGATTCAACTAGTGTGCATGGTCCACTGTTGACCGATTTAAACCAGTGGGAGGTGGCCAGGGGGGGCCAACTGCAGACGTCGCTGTACAAGCTTAAATCACAGGGGGGCCCAACTGCAGACTTCACTGTACAAACTTAAATCCCGGGGGGGGGGGGGGGGCCAAGCCCCCTCTAGCCCCCCCCCCCCCCCCTAGCTCCGCCACTGCAAATAGAGATTGGAAAACAATTGCCAAATTTTGAGTCTTGTGTTTTTTTCTCCTCGTTGGTGGGAGATGCAGCCAGTGTAGATCAATTAAACAATTTTGTGAAGGTGAACATGGCTTAGACCAGCGTCCCTAGGATAGGAACTGTAAGCTCACATTCTCTTTCCCCACACAGTATTTGTAAAAGGGTGGGAGGGGCCAGTGTATGACCAACAATTGTAAATTAAGTCAGGGGTGCTTGACTCATCCATCAATAGTGTCAGGCTAGCTTACCAAACGTGCCAGGGCTGTGTAAAATCCACTGCCATTCGTATAATTTTTATATGTTAAAATCCTTTACATGAATACATTACAGTTGCTTTGACATAATGTTGAATTACTCTCCTTTCCCTTCCTCCCTCATCTCGTATAGCTGCATGCTTCCTTGGTGGTCACTTAGGTCTGCTGCTGACCCTGTGGATCGTGGTACTGATGTTGCCTCAAGACTGACCTCAATGCCATTGAAACTGAAACCTCCAACAGGTTATAAGAGTGAGCTAAAGCTGGCAGGCATTGAGGATGAGAACAGTCAAGTCCCCAGGCAAATCAAGACACTCACCAGAGTACTGTCCTCAAATCTATCCAAGCAGGAGCTGCATAGCACCTCCGAAACAATCAAGAAAAGCACCAACTCCTAGGCAGCAGGTCAGGGCTCCTCCCATAGAGGGTGTGGCAAATGGTACCTCCACTGGGCCAATAAAGCCTGCCTCTCCCCCCCCCCCCCCCCCCAAAAAAAAACAACAACAGAACATCTGTATGGCTGCTGGTGACAGCTCCTTCAGCACCTCCATCATGTGTATGGCCATGAGTAGTGTCCCAAGTATAGTATCATCGGTGACCATCCATCCTACAAGACATCTGTCATTCATAGTGATACTGTGCATGACATAATTGCTAACATGGCAAGCATGACACCATGACAGCATTGCAAACACGGCTAACATGACACCATTGGCTTGTTTTTAACATTCCATACATACACAGTTAGAATAATGGAATTGTGCCAAGCAATTCACCTGTGCACAAGTGGGAAATGCATACAACAAGAATTCACTTGTAAATTTGTTTGTCTCATCTCCAGCTTCAGTTCCTGCATCCACCTCTCCTCTGGGTTAGGGTATCTCAAAGCTAGCACTATAGTCCAGACTCCAGAGGTGGACTTGCTCCAGCAACTATTCCAATCACCAGTGCTTCCAGTTACGTGCTGAAGTTACCAGTGCTTCCAGTTATGTGCTGAAGTTACCAGTGTTTCCAGTTACCTATTCCAGTTTTGTGTTTCCAGTTGCCTGTTCCATGTCACCAGTGCTTCCAGTTACATACTCAAGTCACCAATGTATCCAGTTACCTTTTCCAGTATAATATATACCGGGTATCTATTGGTATAACATATGCGGTATAGTCCTATTGGTATAACATGTATAGTCCTATTGGTATAATATGTACATTCCTATTGCTGTAATATGTACAGTCCTGTCTATATAATGTGTATGGTCATATTGGTATATGTACAGAGTACAATCCTGTTGGTACAGTCCTGTGACATAATCGTGTGGTATCATCAGTGTATGATATATGTTTAATTCTATGGTTTCATGTACAATCCTGTAGTATGCCATAACAATACCTTGTATTTGTCAAGAAATGTTTGTATACATATTGAGTAGCTGATAAAATTGCATATGAGAAAGTGTTTGGTGTCCACGAAACGTGTGTTGATGATGAGTTGAGAAGTTGTTGGCACTTTTGATGAGTTGAGAAGTTGTTGGCACAAAGTTGGAGAAGGAGGTGGCAGTTGTAATGGAAAATAACATACAGCTGTTCTTGGTAGCTTATCTCAATAGCTCTCTAGGTAGCTTATCTCGATAGCTCTCTAGGTAGCTTATCTCGATAGCTCTCTAGGTAGCTTATCTCTAACTCTTTAGGTAGCTTATCTCGATAGCTCTCTAGGTAGCTTATCTCGATCTAGGTAGCTGTTTAGGTAGCTTATCTCGTTAGCTCTTGATAACTCATGTTGGCCATCTGATCCCTTATATGATCTTTTTCTTTGGAGTGATTCTTTATTTCAATTTCATGACAGCCAGCTTTATCTTAAAAAGCTGCAGCACAATTGTGTCTGTCCACTCCTTCACTGGTATTATTATTTGTCTTGGGTTAATTTAATTTTTTTTCAATTACTTTTATTTATTTTTAATATTTCATGTATTTTTAATTTTTTTTTTAGTATTTTAAGTTGTTTTTTTTGTAAAAGGTATTGGTCAGCATCGGTCAGAATATGATTATTAATACAACAATATATTGCCAAGTTACTTATAAAGTGGTGGAGCTTCATTGAGTCCTCATACAATTGAACCAAATCATCAAACTTCAGGACACTCCACATCAGCTATCACCACATCATCAACACCACCTCTACGTCAACACCATCTCCACAACAGCACCTCCACATCAACAACACACTGCTTTCTACCACCACCTTCACATCACTGACCACCATCTCCAATATGAGGGCCATCGGATTGAGAACTCATGTCCTGCATCATCAAATTGATGCCGATGCAATTGCAAGCAGTTGTGGTCTTGAATGCTCATTCACACAAGGTGTGTAAATAGAATAAGATGGCCAGGACCTTCTATTGTTCTTTTGTACCTGTTCTTTTGTACCTTCTATTCTGGGTGTGTTCTTTTGCACCTTCTATTTCTGGATGTGTTCTTTTGTACTTTCTATTTCTGGGTGTGTTCTTTTGTACCTTCTATTTCTGGGTGTGTTCTTTTGTACCTTCTATTTCTGGGTGTGTTCTTTTGTACCTTCTATTTCTGGGTGTGTTCTTTTGTACCTTCTATTTCTGGGCGTGTTCTTTTATACCTTCTATTTCTGGGTGTGTTCTTTTGTACCTTCTATTTCTGGGTGTGTTCTTTTGTACCTTCTATTCCTGAGTGTGTTCTTTTGTACCTTCTATTTTTGGGTGTGTTCTTTTGTACCTTCTATTTTTGGGTGTGTTCTTTTGTACCTTCTATTTCTGGGTGTGTTCTTTTGTACCTTCTATTTCTAGCTTGTTCGTTCGTACCTCTATTATATATGCATGCATGTATGTATTTCATTTGTATCATATTGAGTATCAAGTGACATGCATGCGCGCCAAAGATGAGTACATATACAAATCCCAGCAGGCAGGCCCTCGGGCAATTAGATGGATAGGAAACAACTCCGTAATCTACGAATACGTGCAAACCATCCGCGTTAATGCACAAAACACACACACACACCCAATCCCAGTGCACGAAGGTCTGGGATTATGCTTAGTGGTTACTAAACTCACCGGCGTGCTTTGGTTCGTGAGATATCGTTACTCGAAGCTTAAGGAGCTTCGAAGCTTTAACGGACGTAAAACGTATGTTTAAAGTTCAATTTGGGGTATCCCGGTACCGAAAGAAACACTATCTCAGGTGCAAACAACCCACCAGGTTTAAAACTTCATTCACTAGATCTCGTTAACTCTAAGAGGACCACTTCACCGTAACGCGGATAGATTATTGAAACTATAGTATTTTCGTAGATTACGAGTTGTTTCCTATCCATCATATCCATGCAAAAAGTAACCACAAATAGGTGAACTTTATGAATTTTTAAAAAATAATAGTTACAATTTTATGAATTTTTAATAATAGTTACAATTTGGAGAGAAGGGGATGAATACAAAAGGGAATAGCGTAGGAATCAGATCTCTCACTGCTGTCAACAATTTGTCACATCAAACTGCATTCTTGAAATCCAGCTTGATGACAACATGGTCAGCAATTAGATTGTGGAGAAAAGGTCTGGCAGCATGAACAGGGGCTTAATCCCCACTTTTGATGCAATAAGCAAGCTGACGAGGTGCAAATAAAAGTGCCATATCATCTCTGAGCTTTGGCCACCAAACACCTGAGTGTACAACCAACAGCAATGGGTTGAACCCCCCCCCCCCCCCCCCCCCCCCCCCCATCATTTATTATGAGAGCTGTCAAACTGATTAGCACCAAGGTGAAAAGGTCGAACAGAGGGAGGTGTTTTACCTTCAAGGATATGTTTTACAAATTGAGCAAGGGCAGCAAGCAAGGCACGTCCACCACCAATGGCAAAAGGGCCAGTCAAATCTTTTAGGTGTCGTGGTCGCAAACCATCTGGTCCCCCAGCTGAGCCACTTATAGGGAAAGAATAAATTGCCTTAGTAACTTCATCTTCTGTCACATCCATAATGCATTGCCTTAGACAATAAAGATGATTTATAATTATGCAAACTTTAACCGTAATAATGTTAATCTAGAATTTTAAATATACAAATCATACAATGACCAGAGCCATAATGTTGAGATCCCTGATGCCGGCTGCTGGAGGTTTGTTGGAGAACATTTAATAATAATAATAATAATAATAGATATTTTAATGTTATGTGCTTGTGCGTATTGCTAAATAAAAGTATACAATGATACAAAAAAAACAAAAAACTATTACTACAGTACATACATAATACTGAGTTTTAAAACACACTAAAGCTCTATTACTGCAATTAACCTTGTGGTGCAGGGTAAATCAACACACCCGGGTTGAAACATTATGGCATCATTTCAAACTCATTACTAGGTGAAAATTATTTTAATGTCAAAGGTATTCAGTTTCTTCTTTCACACAATGAAGATATTTCACACTGAGCTGCAACAATTTACACACAAAAAAAAAAAAAAAACACAAATCTACAAAGTGATAATTTCGTGAGAAACACTGTGTGAGGTCCATTACACTTCACAGCCAGCTAGCCCTAGATCCTACTGGAAACTAAACACTGACTCACAGATGGTCCCATGCAGTGGTGTGGACACAGCCAATATGAGCAGAACAAGTCCCAGAGAATCCATTTATACGAAATGAATCATTACGCTGTGGCTCAGCGTTGTTCCTATAAAAGTATGTTGCTGGCTGTCTACACTGATAACACTTCAAACCTGGAGCCCGGGCTTGGGCCTCAGCCTGCCTAGCCTCAGCCTGCCTCGTAGCCTCAGCCTCAGCCAACACTGGCTGAAGTATCGACATCTTCTCATCAAGTAAAGTAACCTGGGCTTGTAGAATCTCCTCAAGTACCTGCAGCCTTTCCTCAAACAATGTAGCTTGCCCTTGCAGCCTTTCTTCAAACGACGTAGATTGGGCTTGTAATATGTCAAGTAATGTAGCTTGGGCTTGCAGCCTTTCTTCAAATATTGTAGCTTGTACTTGCAACGTTTCCTGCTGGTCAATCTGCTGCCCACGTGATAGCTGTTGCTGCACAAAGGCCTTGGAGAGAGCCACAAAATGTATTCCTATGTCCTGTTCATGCCGCTCAATCTCACCCCTGGGGGCAACGTGGGAACATCCCAGAGGGGCGTGCACGCACGGGACGGGCTCGTTGGGGCAATCCTTTTTGTGTGCTTCAAGACTTTGACGAATTAGTTTGGGAGCGCCGCACTGTAGAGGGCATGACACAGGAGCGTAAGGACAGGTCTCAAGGTGGGCGGACATTCTATTGTACGGTGTGGAGACCTCGCACGATGGATGAGGACAGTGGGTTAGGCGAAGTCTGCAGTGATCTTTGAGATGGTCGGCGAGGTCGTTGCGGCTCAGGCGGACATTGCACGTATCTTGTTCGTCGCCGTTGTTTCCTTCCGCTTTGGGCTTGGAGTTCGGACAGCTCTGGAGACAAACAAACTGTTCGTGTGTGGCCATCTCTCCACGAGGAACGAGCCATCCGCAGCCCTCTGCAGAACACTTGATGGGCTCGTGAAGACAGTCCGTATCAAGATGGCCGTCCAATCGACCACAAGTTCCTTTCCATTGACATTTGTCGTGTACGCACTGAACGTCTAGAGCAGACACCTGTGCTGAAGCAAAGGCAGAGGGCACGGGGGCAGTGAGCGGTTCCCGACAAACTGGACAGCTGGCATTCTGACGAAGGCTTTCGGTGAGGCACTCCAGACAAAACAGGTGAGCTCCAGATTGGCACGTGACTGGCGAGCGGCAAACTTCAGTGCAGACGAGACAGTGAAAAAATTCGCTCTTTGCTTGATTGCAGAATTTAGTGGATGGGAAGCCAACTCGCCTCGTCATTTTAAAAAGTCTCGGCCCCAGATCAATAATACGGACGGTTGGTCTCGTGCCCAAATATAAACAAAACAAATTATTTTACAAGTAAATACATTGCAGGATACGTTTAAAAATAAGATGCGTACTAAAGGTGGCAGTCAGACAGTAAACTAAAGACCCAATATACATGACTCCAGATCATGACTTGTTTTACGAGTTCTATTGAACAGTGTAGTTACCAGGAGCTCTATGAAAACGCGCGTACATGTAGTTGTGATCTAAATTATATATCCATCCGCAGCTGCGTCCGTTGGGTCTCGGGCGCGCCGAGACTATAGCCACCGTGATACGGTAATAATCTCGAAATTATGTCACTCAACAGATTCATCCAACAGAGAAGAGAAAGTGCTGTTCATGCCCTACGCCACAGCCCACTGGTTGCCTCGCTGGCTACTGTGACCAGCCACTCTTTTGCTGTTTTTATATCCAAATGTCCAAAATCAAGCACAATGCAGAAAAAGAATTGTAATCTTGCTTTTCGCTAAATTTACTACGTTAAAGCTGGTTTAACTGAGCCTCAGATTGGGGAAGTAAATGGTCATACTAACCTTCATTGTATTCATTTTATTTCACTACAAAAAACGAATTTCAGAATTACCATAAATCAATTAGTGGGAGAAACAGTTGCAATCCTAAGAACTGCTAGAATAATATTCCTTTAGCTTCTTGCATGCATCACTCTCTCTCATATTTTATGTACAATGCATTCACTTCTCACGTGCTGGCAGCATGCAGTGGAAAATTAAGCAAACTAAATTAGCATTTAATCAATTGCAGAACTGCATAAAATTGGACAGTCTTGGGGTGGGGGGGGGGGGGGGGGGGGGGGGGGGGGAATTATCACCACCCTAGTTTTTGATTTTTGTATGAAATTGCAGACTCCCAGTATTAATGGTGGTACTGTTTTCCCGAAGATTAATCATGGTGCACCGGTGTACTATGCCTAACCCTAATCTTTAAAATTTTAATATCTAACCTTACTAATTGACTTTAATTACAGCAAAACTAAGGGGATGGCGCACGTGTTTATAGCAAGAAGATACTACATGTACTGCCTGAATGGACCTTTTCCCTGGAATGATTACATCCGGAGTACATACGTTATTCAATTCTTGTTTATGTGAGAAGAAAACTATTGCTTCCTGGAATCTACCATCCTATCCATTTGCCTGCGTAGGTGTGAAAGTGCGCACCATTAGAATGCCATGGAATGGCTCATTTAGTGATGCTCCGGGTATATCGTCTTGTGTTAGTTGACTTAGTTCAACCGAAGTACTGGGGTTTTCGCTAATGCATTCACTAGACGCCATCCTTCAGAAACTTTGAACGAGAATGCGAAGCATCATCACAGCATGTACCCGGAGGGGTCCTCCATACTGCATTTATCATTCTTACCTCAAATCTCAAAGAGTTTGAAGCACAACTAACCATAGCCAAACGCGCGAAGAATGTACTCCGGATGTGACATCACGTGCAATCAACACTAATTGCATTCTTTTAAACATTTTACTTAGCGGACCCAAAGCCACGTCGACTGCACACTCTGTTATAGACATCATCCTCTGCAGACTTCAGGGGTGAAGCAATTCTGGAATCAGGACTTTTCATTATGATCGAGATCCAGATTGGAGAATCCAGTTCCAGACCAACTCATGTCCACTTTCCTGATGAGAATTACTATTAAGCAGAAGGAAAGACTCAGAGCTGTTGACGGCATACAAAGTTGAAATGAAGCACAGTGTGGTCCAGCACTGGTCAGTTTATGATGTCATCATGAGGTGATGACATCATGGGTTATGTCACTCCCATAGATACCACAGCTAATTACGATTATTAATCCTGATTACATGCCAACAGAATATAACGCATACATACAAACACACAAATACACACAACAGCTCCAGCTACACAACATGCCCCGCCCCCATGCCATACAAGGCAAGTACGACCTTCCCCAGCGGCACCCTCCCCAGAGGCTGTCCGGGGCTTGCTGCACTGGCGGGCGAAGGCAGCCTCTTCACCACACCAATGTACTTGCTGTGAGGTGAACTGGCGATGTCATCAGACACCACATCAAGGACCCCGGCACCTTGCCTGGCGGGAGTGCTGCCAAGTTCAATTTTAGCTGCTGCCATCTGAGCGGCAATGTTGCTGTCGACCGCACCATGGCTGGGCGTGACCTTAGCAGGAGGAGGGGTCATATGGCCCCTCCCCTCTGCCTCCTCCTCGCTGATCATGCCTGGGTCACCAACGTCCTCTAGATTGTCATCGAGGTCGACAGAGCTCCCCTGGGGACCCACGACTCGCTGGGGCAGAGAGGGGTCACCCTTGGCCCCTTTGGAAGACTTGTGCTTGCGCCGACAGATGTAGTCGATGGTCTTAAGGATGCCAAGCCTGTCCGCTATGCACAGGGTCTCCACGAGCTCCATCCGAAGGGGGAATCCCCCACCATTGGTACCCTGCAGGAAGATATGAGAGGGACACATGTGTAAATCAGGTGTAATGGACACACATACACATCTGATGTCAGGGAGTACATACACATCTGATGTCAGGGAGTACATACATATCTGATGTCAGGGGTACATACACATCTGATGTCAGGGGTAATGGACACACATACACATCTGATGTTAGGGGGTACATACATATCTGATGTCAGGGGTAATGGACACACATACATATCTGATGTCAGGGGGTAATGGACACACACATGCACAATACTGCTCTATGAATGGATGCAAACATTTGGTGGCATTGGACCAGTAAAAGTAGTGCAAATCAAACCAAATACAGATTTCTAAATCAATCGGCAAAAGGAGTATACTGGGTATCCTGCAACGTGAACCCCTAAATCAGTTGGTCACAGAGTTACTAGGCAATGAAATTCTAATTAGCCGTACATTTCAATGTTACTCTTTGCAGTTGCATTAACTTCCACAGGACAAGCAGCATTCAAATGTACAGATACATGTGCTAAAAGCTTTGTGCTAATACCGGGTACATCCCTGTAATGGGCAATTTGATTTTCGTAAGAAGGTTCCATTAAGTAACAGTCTAAATCTAAATTGTCCATTTATGACAAACAATGTAGTTCAAAATACACAGAGGGAGGACAAGTGTGTAGCAGGCAAAACGGGTGATGGGGGAGGGAGGGAGAGAAGTGGGAAAGAGGGTAGGAAAAAGAAGAGGAGGTGGAAGCAGAGAAGGAGCAGGACATTTACACACCATTGACGTACATCACTCTGAACAGCTTCAACCGTAAAGTTCGTTTGGTTTGTGAGCAGCAACTGTGCAGCCTTCTTCATTGATGACAAAGGAAACCAGCTGTGAGGGATGCATCACTTTTGTGAAGGGAACAGACCCACACCAAATCACACCACATCCGCACCATTACACACCACACCCACACCAAATCACACCACATCCATGCCAAATCACATCACACCACACCATCACACCCACACCATCACACCAAACCATCACACTCACCGTATCTCTTCCATCTCAACCTTATCACGTCTACTTCGCTCCTGCTGGAACAACTCTGGGTAATCCTTGTATTCAACCCTGAGAAAATGGCTGACATATTGGGTGTTCTCGTTGACTACCTGCAAGTGACATCCCAGTAATCCTCAGTAATCCCTGTACAAACTAGGTTTACAATGGGTGCCAGGGACACAATCACTAGCCAGCTCATGAAGAGAATGTGTGTGTGTGGTGTGTGTATGTGTGCATGTATGTGTGTGTGTATGTGTGCATGTATGTGTGTGTGGTGTGCGCCTGTTTGTGTGTGCATGTGTGTGTGCAACTGAAGACTAATAAAGCAAAGGTGAAGTGGTTACACTCTTCTCACCCATCAACACCATGCACAATCCCAAATAATGCACACCATTCTCACACAAACAGCTTGCCTTGAAAACGTTGTTCTCTATGTAATTCTCCAATGCAGCCACAAAGTAGGCCTTGTCCCCTATGATACACAGCGTCTCCTCACTGCACTCCCTCGCAGCCGTCACCCTACCACTCCTCTCCCTGGAGACAGAAAGGAAGCACATTCAAGACATACATTATTAAAAAACCAAACCCCGCCACCCCTGCCCATCCCTGTAAATATCACCCAGGGATCTGAAGGAATAAGTGAGGGTGGGGTAGGTGTAAATGTACATTGTCCCCAAGTGAGGGTGGGGTAGGTGTAAATGTACACTGTCCCCAAGTGAGGGTGGGGTAGGTGTAAATGTACACTGTTCCCAAGTGAGGGTGGGGTAGGTGTAAATGTACACTGTCCCCATGCATCTATGGCTGGCTCCAGTCCAATACCAGCTATCCATTCCCACCACTGATTGCCATAAAAGCTGTTCCTGTATGTGCCTCATAAGCTTTGATGGTCCCTTACAACAAGGTGCAGCCTCCACATTGACACACAAAGGCCCCTTTGTTCCCTATGCTCCCAGATCCCCTTTGTTCCCCTATGTCCCAGATCCCCTTTGTTCCCCTATGTCCCAGATCCCCTTTGTTCCCCTATGTCCCAGATCCCCTTTGTTCCCCTATGCTCCCAGGTCCCTTTGTTCCCCTATGCTCCCTTTATTGGCTTGAATTCCCTTACACACCTCCCAACCATGTCATATATCCTTCTCCCATACCCCATACTTCATTCTCTCCTTCCCGTCTCCTTATCCTTCACCCCCTCACTCCTTCACCCCCTCATGAACTCCACTCTTTCACCCCTTCACTCCTTCACACCCTCACCCCTCCACTCCCTCACTCCTCCTCACTCACAGTATTCCCCTTAGACCTCCAAAGTCGCTCCAGTCGTTGTAGCCATAGTTCAGATGGCCCAGGAGGAACAGAGGCTCCCCAGTGTGGGGGTGAGGCGCGTAGGGGAGGATCCCAGCGGCACTGTAAGAGCTCACCATCTTCTTGTACGCCTTGTTGGTCAGGGGGTAGCAGATGACTCGGGAGTTGTCCAGTCGCACACACCTGATCCTGTGGGTCCTCTTGGTCTTCTTCTTGAAGATCACTCCCCCCTCGAAATCAATGGTGTCATCGCCAAATGTGATCGCCGAGTAAGGGTCTACCACAAAGGCACTTTCGATGCGCTCGCTCTGGTCGGGCTGGAAGTTCACCCACAGCCTCTCCATGTCGTCTAGCTCGTCCTCGAGGTTCTTCGGCTTGCTGACGTACTTCTGTTGCCATACCGTGCCCGGTCCCCAGCCCCACACGGCGCTGAAGGCGTCCCAGTGGTACCTGGTCACCCGTAATCCTTCGTAGCACGCGTCCCAGCGGAAGTGCTCGTACAGCTTCTCGACGAAGCAGGGGGCGAGGAGGGCCCCGTCGGAGCAGACCACGCCTATTCTCACCCTACTTTCGCCCGACCCTTGGGCGTCTTTGAGCAGCCGAACTGTATCGGAGACCATTGTTTTCAGCTGTGAACTGGCTTCTGCCTGCGTGAACATCCACTCGATCATTAGCCTAATAGAGAAAGTTTGCTCATACCGGTAGTAGCTAACTGAACTATAATGACACTGTTCTGTACGCCCGTTGCCCGTGGCATTATTAAATTCATTACTAGTAAGTGCACGGCCTACCTATCACGAAGTGGGGACATAGTTGTGTGTGCCCACGGGGGTGGCAGGACTGCTAGATCCACGAGGTCTTCCAGATGAAACACCTTAGCACAGTCGGCCGGTTCGCCGGGCAAGACAGAAGCAGATACCAACTCAAGCTCCATGTTGCACAATTAATACAACTATTATTAAGTAATTGGTTTATATACCACCCGTATTACGATTCGTTTGTTTGTAAAGCGGGATAATAAATAGTGCGTTACACAGCAGGTTGACATGGCAACCAGGTGGACATAGCATGACTACCACTTGTGTCTGATCAACTGTACTCATGACCCCAGCGACCCCAGTGACCCCAGTGCTTCAAACAGCATGCAGTCTAGCTTCGGAGAGAAACAGCACTTTCCCACCTACCTCACACAGTGTATGGTCTAGCTTACTTTACTTTGATTCATGCATTTATAGGCACAGCCCTGAGAGAGCTTTACCCTGCACCATGCAAGCCTGGCCAGTGTCCTCCTACCGAGAAGGCCTGGCCCCGGTGTCCTTCTGGCTTGGTACATAGATTCCTGTGTGTGGCCAGTGTCACACACCAGGACCAATACAGGCAATGGGTTCCCTGTCCTCTGATATGGGCAATCAGTAACTATCAAAACATGGTATTCAGTAGGGGAATAAGAAGGGAGGCACTCAGTAAGGGAAGAAGAAAGGAGGCACTCAGTAAGGGAAGAAGAAGGGAGGCACTCAGTAAGGGAAGAAGAGGGGAGGCACTCAGTAAGGGAAGAAGAAGGGAGGCACTCAGTAAGGGAAGAAGAAGGGAGGCACTCAGTAAGGGAAGAAGAAGGGAGGCACTCAGTAAGGGAAGAAGAAGGGAGGCACTCAGTAAGGGAAGAAGAAGGGAGGCACTCAGTAAGGGAAGAAGAAGGGAGGCACTCAGTAAGGGAAGAAGAAGGGAGGCACTCAGTAAGGGAAGAAGAAGGGAGGCACTCAGTAAGGGAAGAAGAAGGGAGGCACTCAGTAAGGGAAGAAGAAGGGAGGCACTCAATAAGGGAAGAAGAAGGGAGGCACGCAGTAAAGGAAGGTCTTTTATCTGCACCATATGATGCTTGTACAATGGGTTCCTACACATATCTTTGTCACTGGAATGTCACCTATTGCATCCCTTACCTCAATGTGACATTGTGTTATAAAACCACCTTTGCTTTCAGTCCAGGGCATGATGAACCTTGAGCTCATTATCTCAGCATCCATCACACTGAGTTGGCAGGCATCGAACATTATGGGAATCTCTTGTTGACAGATCAGCCATTGCGATTTGACCCCAGAGTGTCGACAGAGGGAAGGGAATTCCCCTTTGCCCCCTTTTTTGCCTTATAATTAAAGCACCCCCATTCATCATATGCTGCTCTAGCCAAGTATGTATTTATCAACCTGCACCCTGCTCAGGAATACATGAGGCTATTCCTTAAGACAGAAAGCTGTCTATAGTGTTTCAAGGGACTATTACCATGCATTCCTAACCTTTTTTTTTTTCATGAGTGCAGTGTGACCTCAAGTATAGATGAATCATCGCAAAGGCAATCCTCACACTTATATAACCTGATAGGAAATATCATAGTAGCAAGTAGCTAGTTTCCTCTAATTCAGTGCAGGTCAAGTTGTGTGCTGCTACCCATACCATGTCTCATTTATTCAAGGATTATCTTATGTTGATGTTAAAACATTAAAGAATGGCTGTGGCAAAATGATTATAACAGAAAATGGTTGCAACAGTCCCTTCTACATAAATTAATGTCCCCCACCCCAAATGGAAAATATAGACTGCCTGACATTTGAACCTGATTCGTAGAAGAGATATACAGCCAAGATCATTGCATTCAGATTTCTCTGCATCAAATCAATGGTGTTAGGATCATAATAGTAAATAGACACACTCATCAAGTGGTTTAGACCTCCACCTCATGGTCATCCTCAGCTCAGCGCAGGCCTAGGAATATGATAACTGTACAATACTCCTCCTGGTCCAACAAGGGCAACTGAAGGGTACATCCTTAGAACCTCTTCAGCTGGCTATGAACAGATATGACCAGAGCTAGCACCAGCTAATACTTATCAACCACTCTCTTTGCTTTGATACAGTGTCTTCTTACATCACTACTGATGTATGTTGTGATACATGTATGATAAGAGCAATATGCAATAAAGTTGTTATTAATGTTAGCAGCTGAGATAAATTCCCCACAGTCATTCGCTCTTGATTATTGCATCCCAGTGTTATGATGCAGTGTAAAAAAAAAAAAACACAATACAGATCTACGATGCACTTATCACCCCATTCACAGCAAGTCCTCTATGCACACATAGCACATATCTAAGGTGAGATCAATAAGGACGATACAACACATATACTGAACAATGCTGTAGCACCAAATATGTTAATTTGCATGTTTAGGTATTGCATAAATAACAATAGCTACAATAATAATGAGATAGACTACAGTAAAATATCTGCCACATCGGCAGCATACCTTGAAGCAGCAGCGGACCAGTGCAATGATTAGCATCAAGTTAAAAATCCATTTTCCAATTATAAAAAAGCAGATGAAATATTCACATGCTGTTATGGTGTAAGTGAAAATCACGTTGAAAGCAGATGACAGCATGTTTTCTATCCAAAATTGAACATATGATTGATACCTTTGCATCAAATCTGATTGACGAACAGTAACTTCAGTAGACACAAATTTACTACTTGCTTCGTTCAAATTCTGCGCTGCAGTGAAGTTATACAATAGAGAAAGTTCATTTATAATCATTTTGGGTATTATAAAACCAGCAAAAACCATTGTAAATATTACTGCCAGAACTAATACTAATACTAAACACCTTGAGCATGGCCTTCCATTAATTGAAAGCACAAAACAAGAGCGAACTATTAAACTTTCATTGAGATTCACCAATGGAAAACTACCAACCACATCATATAAAGTGTTCAAACCTTGGGTGGTGTTACCACTGTAGTAGAGTGAGAGACCCATAAGAAGCCTTATATGGTTATATTGTGATAAAGAAACTGAAAGGCTTCGGACAACAATTTCTGAAATATCCAAAACTTCAGAGAAGTTTCCGTTGTTATAAAGATGTTCACACCAGCCAATTGAAGCATTTATCATATCTTCATCGTCAAGCCGTCCTCCAACCTTCATAACTGCTCCAAGGGTAATGTGCAATAATTCATCAGCCTCAGATACTTTCCCAATATCTCGGTACCATTGTATAATTGCTTTAACCTTCTCAATATTCTTGAAAAGAATGTTTGGAGATTTGGCCATTTCTTGAATCAATGATGTAGCATTTTCTATCAAATCATTGGTTTTGTAGACAGACCCAACTACTTTGTATGCTTGGTGTAGGTGAATGAATGCTTGTACTCGTTGCAGAGGTTCCATATATTGGTGCCTTAATGCATACTCAAAAAACTTTATGCTGTTTACATGATCCCCAATAGACTGATAGTTTATGGCAATATCGTAATATTGACATGAACTCCGTTCACACCTAATTAACATATTGGTTCTGTTTTGCACCTTTTGATGGCACAATCTGACTAATGAATGGTTTCCTCTTTCGTAATAAAGATCTGACAGAATGGACATGAAGCTGGCATATAATTGGTTAGCAAGAGAGTTGCTAGCAAAAGGTTTCAGGATCAAAGTTTCAATGTGTGGCAATTTACTCTCCATGAACGAAATTACGTTGGACGAATCATTCATATGTATTACACAATGCATAACAAGATTACCATATATTAAAAAATGCTCTGATGTAGGGATTGTTTGTGCAACATCATGCTGATGCAATTCAAGTTTTTTTACCACTTCTGTAGCTGGAATTAAAATCTCATTATTTGCAAATTGTCTTAATAGTTGCTTATTTGTCTGCAGTTCATTAAGAGCATTAGCTATATCAAAAACATCATTGGTATCAAACTTAACTTCAGTAATAATTTCCAGTAACTTCAAGATGTTGTGCTTTTCTGTAGTTAGCAAGTGAACGGAATCTTTTGAAAATGAGATTATTTGCAATATTCTTATATAATGTTCTTTGAATGACTTCCAAAACTTTTTTGATTGTATTTCTGGGATCTGTGTTGTTACAAAAAAGCTTTTGATTAATACATGATATTGGTATCGATATCCACGACTGTTATATTGCAATAAACTACGTCTCACTAGAGCCGACAACAATGTTTTACACTCGTCGTGTTTTTCATAACTGAATGCATGGCACGCTGCAGCTTCACTGAATGAACCGGGAAAATAAGCAAGAAAGTGTCCAAATTCTCTCTCCTCTTTTTTTAGATAGCCATACGATACATTTATAGATGCACTTACACGTCTCTCTGGAGGAAAGTATGGTGGACTAAGTGTATCTATTATTTGATCACTTTTCAAACGGGAAATAATTTCATTTGGAGAAGGTGAATTCACTTCATTAAATAATGATCCAATTATTTGCAATGCCAGAGGTGATCGACCTGTTAGATTTGCAATTGATTCTTGAACATCTGAGCTTAATCCAGTTTGTTCAAGAACCTTGCAAGCATCGTGAAGAGGAAGTTCTTCGAGATTCGTAGTATTTTCTTCGTTATAATTGATAACCACATCTTTCTGCCTAGTCGTAATTAAAATTTTCAGGTTGTTAGAATTTTTTAATAACTCGTCAATGTATTTCTGAAACTCTTCTAGTGTGCTGTTTTGAATCTTGTCGCAGTTGTCAAGCACCAATACAGTCAGGTCACCCAGATCGCGGGCCCATTTCATGGCACGATCTTTGTTCACATGCTCACTTATTATATTTGCACAGTCGAGAATTTTTCCAGTTATCATTGTGGGTACAGTATTAACTTCATTCATGTCGATATAATGCACAACAGTTCCTTTTCTCAACAGCTGATGACCTACGTAAACAGCTAGAGTCGACTTCCCAAAGCCTGGTGGACCAATAATGGTAAATAGCTTGGTGGAGGATCCATAACTGAGTGCTTCTAAAATTCTAGTTACTTCAGTTTTCCTATCAACAAAGTGTTCATAAGCATATGGCAATGTGCGGGATTTATATAGCCTTAACTGATAAAATATTTCATGTCTGCAGAAGAATATAATAATTACTAAAATGACTAGTACTAAGAATATTAAGCCAACATTTACACTGCTGAGTTTTCTGGGTGGTGCTTTGTCAATATGATCATTGCTTTTTAATTTCATCATTTCGATTTTCAATTTTGCGCCTAGATGTTTATGACTACTCATTTCAGGAAACGATTCGAAACATGTAACAAGTTTCGGAAGAGTAGACGGTCCTTTTCTCGAAAGCCACATTAGCAGCTTATCAATCTTTTCATCTCGATCACTGTTACACTTCAGTATTTGTGTCTGCTGGTTGCTTAATAAGTTGTAGCTCCGTAGCATTGGAAGAATTGCATCTACATCCAGTTTGTCATGTATATCTGAAGAACATGCAAGCAGAATCTCTTTTATTTCTTCCGCTGTAAAGCGATCTTGAGAATGATTGCATAATAGCCATCATTGAAATCCGCTGCACCTCTTATACCATTGTGTACCTATAACGCTGCTCATAACTACTTTAATTAGCTTCCCATGCAAGCAAGAACAATTTACCCCCTCAAATAAAGTACAGCACTGAGTTACTGGCATTAAAGCATATTTCTGAATGGAAGAATGCTATTTCACAGTGAGATGTATACCATTGCAATAACTGGGCCTAAATGATTTTTCAATTTTTATAGGACCTGTTCTGTCCTCATGATTAGGTCTGCCCAGACCACATTTTCACATTTAGCTACTCAATTTGTAATCAAGGCATATTAGATGTACAATGTACATGAATATGTGACCCACCTGGAGAGGATTGCTGTCACATTTGCCTGCACCAAATGCAGGTTTAGCCTGCCATACAGCTCAGATAGCAAGCTGAATTTTTTTACCTTATATTATGGCAAGACCATTCAAGCACCATATGACTCTGTGACTAGTGGTATACAACACGAACTCAGGCAATATCATTTTCTGTGTGATCCAGCTACTGATAAAAACGTTTGGTGAAATCCTATAGCTATAAATTTCATATTTATAATATTATATCGCAGGTTATGAATTTTGTTGTTTTAAAACTACTATTAGACTTACTCTAGATATTTAGAATGAATGATGATAATCTGGTCTTCAAAGTGATAGCTCCAATATAAATTTTTAAAAGAAAACAGAAATGACAAACTAATGATGATGCATTAACACTGCCCCACTTCATTATAACATATTTGTGAGACCACATGGCCAGGCAGTGTGATTATGTAAATGTTATGATGGAATTCAGTAGAATCATTTATTTTTCAATTAGCTGGGCATATTAATTCCACTTTGGATTAAAAAAAAAAATGTACTGACATACCTTGATTTGATTGATCGCCATTTGCACCCTGCGATATGCCATGCTGTGAACATAATTCATCGGCAATTTTGGTTTCTCCAATTGTTCTGCAAGCTTGTTCCAGTTTTCTCACATTAGCATTAGTATCTATTTGCAGCCATTTAGAGAACATGTCTCTTTTGCATGCACCATTATCACGAGGATTGTTCTTCTCAATGGTATCCAGGTCATATTCTGACACCCCTAGCTGTAATCCAAGATCATACCACTCCCGAACCTCTAGCAGGTGAAGATCCTTCAATTGAAGTGGAGATGTAGCTGTGGAAGAGAGAAGTGCTTTGAACACACTACTGCTGATGCACAATGTACATTATAAAATACTCCAACTGTTTGTTCATCACATGTGGCTGATTAGAACTACTACTGATTCACCCTACTTTTGACTGTTTTAGCACACAGTGGTCCAAACATACTCCAGTATACATGTGCTAGCTACTAATAATGTACAATATAATTATATATATTATTATAATTATTACTCCATGCCGTCTGAAAATAGCTGCATGAGTTTGTGAAAATAAATATCCAAGCATCAAGCCTTGTCTTTAATATGTCAATGTTGCAAGCGATCACCTCGCTCTTTGAAGTTAACACTTAAAAATTGAATGCTTATCTACAACCACACCAGCACAGTGGCTTTGACATGCTTTCTAAGTAACATATTCTGAAGGGGAAAAAGTACATCCTGTGTCTGTTTTGCAAGTAAATCTGATGAAGCATAGGCGTTAGGCCAGTTTGAGGAGCTGCACCTATATCATAGAAATCATGGACGGTGAGATATGTCCATCATGCATGTAAATGAAGAAAATTACATGTAGTAAAGGTGTGTGCACGTGGGTCAGTGGAAGACATGGAGTTCTGCATCAGTAAAAATAAAAATAAAACACTAACAAATCCGTCAAGTTACATGGCACTTTAAAAGGGGGCGTTTCTGTTGAAGTATCATTGCTGCAGCTCTTGCATAAGACAACTAACAAACTGTTATAAAAACTGACGGCGTACCGTCAGACGACATGAATCTGGCGGTGTCTACAATGGCCCTCTCACAGTACTACCTGATCAGGCTAATGACAGGTCGGCGGAAAGTTCTTCCATGTATCCGAAAACATGTTATTACGGCTTACCTTTTTTATTTCGCTTGCGAGAGTGAGACCCTCTTTGCACACCAGACATCATGGTCACCAATACCGGATGTGAAACCAAAATAAAATAACAGTCCCACGCCCACTGCAACTACCGCAATAGACCTTTTCTCGGCTGCAAACCACACAATTGAGGCCAGTCTGAAAACTGATTTTTTTTTTCAGGTACATGTACAATGACACTGCATGTAGAAGGGTACATGTATATATGCACTTGCAAAGGCCTATATGTATATGCACTTGCATATTCCAGTGAGAAAATACACTGTACACTTTATAGGTTTTCATTATCATGATGACAGCTCAGTTAGCACTCAAACTGTGAACTTATATTAACTGAAGAGCTTTTTAATTGTGAACACATCAAAAATGCAAAGCATGTTACAACATTTCATTTACTTGTATCACTGAGATGTGGGGTATTTTTTTGATTTTTAAAGCCTCATACATAGCATTATGCATATGCTTCCCTTGAGTACCAAACATTTTAGTACAGACTATTTTTTAAAAGTGGTCCCGTGAGGACAAAAATGAAAACGTTTTCATTAGTCCCCAGGGTAAAAAATTCAGGACCAAATTTCTATTGACAACCATCATCCTTATCCACAAGGGTGAGAGGCTGGAAACTCTGTAATTCAAAGAATCTTCAGTACATGAGTAACCCAATATTGTGTGTCATTTTGTCTGGTTTCAAATACTTGTATTTGTATATGGTCCACGGAAGAGACTTCCCCAGCTCCATGTTCAATATGGTTCCCCCCCCCCCCCCCCCCCCCCCCTTCCCATCTCCATAGGGTGCATGCCCACGTAAAATTAATATTGCTTGCTGCACAATTATGATACACATAAGAATATTTCCATCATTACCAAAACAATATCACTCCTGCAAACCTTCAAGATAACACTGCCTCCTTCCTACTAGCTGGTTGTGGAACAGTTCACCACCAAACAACGGCACTCAGTAAGGGAAGAAGGGATAATAAAACTAGTTCAAAAAAGAATTATCTTAACAGGTCCACAGAACTATCATCCAATCAAATCACAGAAGAGTGTTACTTGCTTAAATGTGTTGTACACTGATAACCCACCCAAGCTGCCACACAGAGACATGGTCACGCAATGCATGAGAGCACAATAATAAATACGCAGAATTATGATGCATAAATAGCGGAGTTAATAAAACTGCAAGCATGCCATCAATTAGATCGATTGGTTAGACTAGGCCAGCATCTTTGGAAGCAACCAGGCCAGCGTCCCTGGCCATGGAGTAGAAGACTGAGCTGCTGTTGGCTAGCAGCTCTGCAGGAGGGGCATATTCCAACACTCTGCCTGCTCCAAGCACCATCACACTGTGAATGTGCCCATGTAAACACAGCAACACACACACACACCACATGCACTCACTAGTCATAATCCATGATGGTGTTCAGTCTGTGGGCAATGGTGAACACGGTGCAAGTGGCAAACTCTGAACGGATGGTCTTCTGAATGAGGTCATCGGTCTCCATATCCACTGCCGCTGTTGCCTCGTCCAATACTAGAATCTTAGTCTTCCTCAGCAGGGCACGAGCCAAGCACACCAACTGGCGCTGTCCAACACTGGGTACCCAGACCACACCGTCAGGCCATTTCCTACACTGCTACCATGGTTACCTGAGGTTCTCCCCTCCCTCTGACACAGGGTAAGCAAGCCCTTCGCTCAGGGTGGACACAAAGTCTCTGAGGTTGGCTATCTCCAGTACTCTCCACAGGTCCTCATCAGAGTAGGTGTTGAAGGGGTCCAGATTAAGACGGAGGGTCCCAGAGAAGAGCACAGGGTCCTAGCAACATGCCATCCAAACCAGACATGACACTGATCACCATCTTTCCCATCTCCATCTGGAGCCTACCTGGGGGATGATGGTGATCCTGGAGCGAAGGTCTTGGAGACCAATATCAGCAATGTTAACTCCATCAATCTGAATAAATCCTTGAACTGCCTCAATGATACGGAAGAGAGATAGTGTCATGGAGGACTTCCCTGCTCCTGTACGTCCAACTATTCCAATCTGCAATAATGGTCCCACATAAGCCCAAGGAACAATGGCTGTATATATATATATTATTATTATATATATATATATATACCAACCTTTGTCCCTCCTGGAACTGCGACAGTGATGTCCTTGAGCACCAGGTCCATCCCCTCTCTGTAGCGAGTGGAGTACCTTTCAAACTTCACCTCTCCAGCAGTAGGCCAACCATCAGGGGGACGTCTGGATGGTATGATGGCTGGAGCCTGTGTGTGTGTGTGTGTGTGTGTGTGTGTGTGTGTGTGTGTGTGTGTGTGTGTGTATGTATGTGTGTGTGTGTGGGGGTGTGTGTTCTCTCATCAAGTCATGATACACCCACACATCCCAAACATACACACATATGTATACATCCACATATATACACATGCAGGTATGAACACATATGTAATTACCCACACACACCTACCACTCACCTCAGTCTCCACCTCAGAGTACTCCTTGATCCTCTCCACCGAAACAATGTTGGACTCCAGCTGGCTGGTCATTCGTACTGTCCAATTCAGTGCTCCAGTGATCTTCCGGTGGAGAATAGCCAGTGAGGTGAGGTGTGGTGTGGTGTGGTGTGGTGTGGTGTGGTGAGGTGAGGTGAGGTGTGGTGAGGTGAGTTGAGGTGTGGTGGGGTGTGGTGAGGTGAGGTGAGGTGTGGTGTGGTGAGGTGAGGTGTGGTGGGGTGTGGTGAGGTGAGGTGAGGTGAGGTGAGGTGTGGTGAGGTGAGGTGAGGTGTGGTGTGGCGTGGTGAGGCAAAACAGTTGCAGCTGCTTACTTGTAAGGCACAGCTGATAGACACACCCACAAGACCTGGATTTATTCGTATTCCCAACTGGCTCTGATAGTCCCTCTCAACAGCAGCAAACAGGGCTGTGAAGAAGATGACGAGATTTCCAAGAAACTCCAGCCGAATGGCAAGCCACCTGTGTACAGAGGACATTAAGGAGCCTCCCACCACACTCAGCCTTTGGCTAGCTGACCTGTTGGAGCTGAACGTTGGAAAGTAAGCCATCACATTACGGTCCACCCTTCTCTCACTCTCCAAGATGAACCTCTCCTGCACCCGGTATGCCCTGATGCTTGAAGCCCCCTGAATGCTCTCCTGGAAGTGGGAGTAGATCGGTGAGCGGCTGACTGACTCGATACGCTGAAGTTGACGTGAAGTGGAGACATAGAAGCGCTAAATGTGATAGGGTGTGAGGGACACAAGAGAATCATGTGATAGGGTGTGAGGAACACAAGAGAATCATGTGATAGTGTGTGAGGGACCCAAGGAGGAGTAAGGAGTTAAAGGGAGGAACAAGACCCAAGGAAGAGTAAGGGGTTAAAGGGAGGAGCAAGACCCAAGGAAGAGTAAGGAGTTAAAGGGAGGAATAAGACTCGGGGTAGAGTAAGGGGTTAAAGGGAGGAATAAGACCCAAGGAAGAGTAAGGGGTTAAAGGGAGGAATAAGACCCAAGGAAGAGTAAGGGGTTAAAGAAGAGTAAGGGTTAAAAGGAGGAATAAGACCCAAGGAAGAGTAAGGGGCTAAAGGGAGGAGCAAGACCCTAGGATATAAGCACACCTTCCCAAGCACACCTCACACACTTTCACAAGTACATGTACACCTCACACAACACCCAGACACATACACACCTGGATCAAAAAATATACAACACCCAGTGGTATGATTACAACTCCAAATATGGGGACTGCAAACATGATGACAACCACAGTCATCGCCACAATGAGCGAGGCCACCATGAACTGCTCCAGGGTGGTAGGTATCATCCCGTCCACAGTGTACATGTCCTTTGAGAACCTGTTGAGTATGCGCCCGAGAGGGGTGGTGTCAAAGAACTGCATGGGGGCCCTCAGGAGCCTCTCCAGCATGGTGTTGTGGAGGGTACGGGAGGCACGTATCCCGGCAAAAGCAGCAGAGAAGGTGGCAAGGAAGGTGAACAGTGCCTGAGCTGCACCCAGACCCGAGTATGTCCCCAGGTAGTAGCCACTGTTGGGTGAGGAAGGGAACAAAAAGGTTGATGAAAGGATGTGCAGTGGTTGAAGGAAGTTGGAGGGTGCAACGGTTGATGGGATGGTGCAGGTTGAAAGAGGATGCAATAGTTGAGGGTGCAAAGGTTGGAGAGTGCAAAGGTTGAAGAAAGATGAAAGGTTGGAGGGAGCAAAGGTTCATACAGGGTGCAAAGGTTGATGGAGGGTGCAAAGGTTGATGGAGGGTGCAAAGATTGGAGGGTGCAAAGATTGGAGGAACATTGTGAAAAAGGGTTGAAAGAGCGAGAAAGAAGGTAGCTGAAGTTGTAAGGAGCAAGACGGTTGGCAGAGAGAGCCCCCCTCCCCCTTCCAACTATAACAATGCAGACATACAGTTATGCAATGAATGGGGTGGGGAAGAGTGAAGGGGAGGGGACTTGGATGGGTGAATGGAGGTATAAAGAGGACAGAGGTGTCGCCACTCACAGGTTGACAGAAGCATTAGTTGCCTCTGCATTGCTCCACAGAGACAGCCACAGGTTGGTCATGGCTGAAGCCCCACCGGCCATGACGTACAGCAAGAAGACCATGATGAACACCAGGTAACTGGCCGCTTTGAAGTAGGCCATGAGCACAGACCATTTCACCTATACCACAAGGGCAGACATTTTACATTTTCATTAATAAACTGTAAGGTTATTAATTCCTGGTATCTTTCACCCTGCCAACTTCTGCGTGCTCATCAGAAATCAGAAGACTCCTCTCCGTGACTTTCCTTGGAGTTTTCTCCTCCTCTTCAGACGGGGCCAACAGAGGTTCCCCTCCTTCTATGTCACAGATGGATAAACCGCTTGCCACGAGAGGTGTCCTTGACCTTCTCTCTGGTGTGACCCTCCTCTCTGGTGTGACCCTTCTCTCTGGTGTGACCCTCCTCTCTGGTGTGACCCTTCTCTCCTTCTGTTCATCTGAGAGAAGTAAGGGACTACCCCCTGGTATGGGGCTACCCCCTGGTATGGGGCTACCCCCTGACTTCACTCCTCCAAGCTTCTCAGCAGAGGAATCTGAAAATACACGGACACACACACACACACACACACACACACACACACACACACACACACACACACACACACACACACACACACACACACACATGCACACATACAAACACACACATACACACACACATCAGTAGGCAGGGCGGGGCTGGGGAGAACCACACAATACTAACAAAATAGTGCCATGCAACTGGTAATACGTGGGTACTAGTATGTGTATGTGTTATGTGGGTAATATGTATGCGTTACATGTATGCATTACATGGGTACTGGTTATTTATTACTGGTTATTTTGATTCTGATTAAATTACAATCTGCTTGATGATTAATATAGTGTAAACAGTCACTTTAACCACACCACATGTACATGTATGTACATAACGAAGTTCTATTTCAAAGTGATCTTGATCTACTCATACTGCCTTTTTCAAATTTGCTGACACTTTCATTTGACCATTCAAGGGATTCTGTACAGAAAGTTGTATATATGTTGTAGTAATAATTACTACATGTTGTATTAATATTTACTACATGTACCTAATTAATTTATAGCGTGCACAAACAGCTATAACATCAATTATAATTCATGTGCCTTCTGACAGTATATATATATTTGTGTACTGTACCTCCTCCCTCTTCAGTGGTGGAGTAGGTCTGAAGGAACTCTGAGAAAGCTCCCTTGTTGTTCACCAGCTCAGAGTAGGTACCCATCTCGCTGATCCTGCCTTCATCAACCACCACAATAAGGTCACACTGAGGGAGGAACGTCAGTCCGTGGGTCACTAGGACCCTCACCTAACACACCAGGAACAAAGATGATGTCATTACAGAAGATCCTTCCCCAAGTGGTACCTCCTACCTTCCCTTGAAGCATCCCCCCAGGTCCGATCACTTTGTCAAAGATGTGCTTGCCAACATGGGCATCCACTGCACTCAGGGGATCGTCCATAAGGTAGATGTCTGCCTGTTGGTAGACAGCCCGGGCCAGGCTCACTCTCTGCTTCTGACCACCACTTAGGTTGATGCCCTGCACAAAGGAACACACCTCATCTCTCTCTCTCTCCTTTCTTCCACCTCATACCCTTTCTCCTATCTCTGTCGCATCCCCAGCTGGAAGGATGTCCAAGTCCGGTTCCAGGGCACATGAGTTAAGGGTGTTGCTATACAAGACTCCGTTCATTGGCTGGCCAAACAAGATGTTATCCTTGACTGAGGCATTCTGTATCCAGGCTTGCTGGGGTACATATGCCACTCGACCCTGTGAAGATCAAGGTCCAATCAAAGGGAGGTGTCACTACATGCCTGGACACACCTACCCTGAGGGTGACAGTCCCTTCCACCTTCTCCACCTCTCCCAACAGTGCCGAGATGAGGGAGGACTTACCAGCTCCCACCTGGCCAACCACAGCCACCAGCTGCCCAGGTCTGATGTGGAGGTTGAGGCTAACAGGTAATGAAGGAAGTCAAAGGTCACCAAAAGGTCACCAGTGGACCAGGCACGCAGCTTACTCTGATAACACAGGCCTCTCAGGGGAGTCCCAGGTGAAGGAGGCCCCTGTCATGGTGATTGCATCTTCATCATCTGTGTTCCATGGTATTGTAAGGTGACAAAGAGGTGTTGTGGTCACCTCATGATATTGTAAGGTGACAAAGAGAAGGTGTTGTGGTCACCTCATGATATGGTAAGGTGACAAAGAGGTGTTATGGTCACCTCATGATATTGTAAGGTGACAAAGAGAAGGTGTTGTGGTCACCTCATGATATGGTAAGGTGACAAAAGAGAGGGTGTTGTGGTCACCTCATGATATTGTAAGGTGACAAAGAGAAGGTGTTGTGGTCACCTCATGATATTGTAAGGTGACAAAGAGAAGGTGTTGAGGTCACCTCTCACCTGCAAAGAGTGTCACCTCATGATATTGTAAGGTGACAAAGAGTGGGTGTTGTGGTCACCTCATGATATTGTACGGTGACAAAGAGAAGGTGTTGAGGTCACCTCTCACCTGCAAAGAGTGTCACCTCATGATATTGTAAGGTGACAAAGAGTGGGTGTTGTGGTCACCTCATGATATTGTAAGGTGACAAAGAGGTGTTATGGTCACCTCATGATATTGTAAGGTGACAAAGAGAGGGTGTTGTGGTCACCTCATGGTATTGTAAGGTGACAAAGAGAAGGTGTTGTGGTCACCTCATGATATTGTAAGGTGACAAAGAGAAGGTGTTGTGGTCACCTCATGATATTGTAAGGTGACAAAAGAGAGGGTGTTGTGGTCACCTCATGATATTGTAAGGTGACAAAGAGAGGGTGTTGTGATCACCTCATGATATTGTAAGGTCACAAAGAGAGGGTGCTGAGGTCACCTCTCACCTGCAAATGGGTGTGTGTCCACCCTTATTACATCATTGGGATCTAGCTCTTCGCCCCTCAGGAAACTGCTCAGACGTCTTGTAGACACCATAGCCTAAATAACCAAGCCAAGGAAGAATAAAGTGTTGTAGCACGTACACTATCAGTATGAACCTGGTACCTCATGAGACTGTTAGTCAGGGTGAGTCCATAGCCTAATCCCAGCCATATTGTTAGGCATACTGTTATCTGGCCCACACACCCATACCATACCATAACCCCCATACCATACCTGGCCCATACCCCATACCATTTCAGACCCCCACCCCCATACCACACCATACCATATCCCACTCACTACCATACAATACCTGGCCCATACCCCCATACCATACCATAACCTCCATACCCCATACCATACTATACCATACTCCCATACCATACCTGGACCACCCCCATACCATACCATAACCCCCATACCATACCTGGTCCACCCCCATACCATACCATAACCCCCATACCATACCTGGACCAAGCTGGAGATGACTATGGGCAGCATGGTTAGTGGTGTGCTCAAGATGTTGAAGAGAGACAGGGCCACAAAGGCCTTGTCAGCAGTCAGGCGGCCATATTCACCACCTCTGTGCACCAGCGAGAAGGTGGTAAAGGTTGCCAGGGCAACCTGATTGCACAAGGTGAGGAAATGTGTTTGGCAAGGTGATTAGAAGGTCAGGGAGCAGAGGGGACATGTGGGTGGAGGTGATCATGTGATTGACCCTTACAAAGAAGGGGGCAGAAGTCCAGGTGAAGGTAATGACAGCTGTGAGGTACGAATACGCCTTCAACACACCCAGCTCCTGGTTCCTGACGGCCATGATCAGCCTCTGGAAGGGGATCTCCCAGGCGTACAGCTTGATGACCTGGGAGTGTTTGGGAGTGCCACAAGAATTGAAGGGAAGAGAGATGATGGTGAGAATTGTGAGAGGACAGGAAGGTTGGTAATAATAACCTTGATCCCATTAAGGACCTCATTCGTCAGCTTGGTACGGGTGTCTTTGTGTGTCATCTGTTTGGTCTGGGGAGGAGGGGAGGGGGGAGAAGAAAAGAAGTGAGAGGGTCGGTGAGGGCAAACAGCAGTCTCCACCCACCTGCAGCTTCTCGGTCAAAGCTGCAACAAAGGCATTAATTGGAGTAAGAAGGATCATTACCCCCACACCCGCAAAGACAGCGGGACCCATAGTGAACCAGAGGAACAGAAGGGTAAGAGCCACTTGCAGAGGCGCAAACCACAGGAAGTGGATGTAGGAGCAGAGGTCCATAAGACACTGGGCATCCACAGACATCATGTTCACTATCTCCCCAACGGTGCTGGAGCGACGAGCCTGACTGCTCAAACACAGCGTCTACAAGGTTTAGGGTGCTGGGGTAATGTGCATCACAAAAGAAGTGCTGTGTTTGCACAACTTCTTTACTTCGTGGTCCCTCTCCTCCCATTTCCTCTCCTTTCCCTCATCCTCCACCAACCCTTCCCCGTTCTACCCTCCCCCCAATTCCATATCTACTTTTCTTCCCTCCTCTCCCTCCCTCTTCCCTTCCCCCTATCTTCTACCTCCACCTCCTCACTCCTTACATGTATCTTGCTCTCAATCCTTCCTTCCCTTCTCCTCCCCACCCCCATCTCACTTCCCCACCCCCATCTCACTTCCCCACCCCCATCTCACTTCCCCACCCCCATCTCACTCCTCCCCACCCCCATCTCACTCCTCCCCACCCCCATCTCACTCCTCCACACCCCATCTCACTCCTCCCCACCCCCATCTCACTTCCCCACCCCCATCTCACTCTTCCCCACCCCCATCTCACTCTTCCCCACCCCCATCTCACTCTTCCCCACCCCCACCTCACTCCTCCCCACCCCATCTCACTCCGAGCAGCTGCATCTCAAACCTTGCTGTATATGGCTGCAATGAGAGCGGTCCTGACCCTCATGCCCAGAGTGAGGGCCCTGTTGTAGTACTGGTGGAGGCACAGGGACTGCACCACGGCCGTCACAAAGAACATCACGGCATAAATGTAGCCCTTCCATGAAGGCTGTGCTTCATCTGAGGCAAAGTCCAACATCAGCCTGCAGGGAATGGAGAAGGAAGGAAGGAAGGAGGAGTGTCCATGGAAGAAGGAGGCAGCATCAGAGGGTGAAGGTATCCATGTAAGGAGGGAGGAGGTATCCATGTAAGGAGGGAGGAGGTATCCATGGAAGGAGGGAGGAGGTATCCATGGAAGGAGGGAGGAGGTATCCACGGAAGGAGGGAGGAGGTATCCATGTAAGGAGGGAGGAGTTATCCATGGAAGGAGGGAGGAGATATCCATGGAAGGAGGGAGGAGGTATCCATGTAAGATCCATGGAAGGAGGGAGGAGGTATCCATGGGAGGGACATGGAAGGACCTGCAATCATGCAGCTTACTTTAGAATAAAGGGATTTACGAAAGAGAGGAGGTCTGTCAGAAGTTTGAACACACCAGCCGTCACGAATGGTTGCCAAAAGGACTTGGCAAGAGCTGCCAGAAGGGAGGGCTCCTCCCCCTGGCATGGGAGGGTCCCCCATCGCTTGGCGTGCACGTTCACCACCAGCAGGTCATGGGAGGACCCACTTAGGTCTTCATTGAGGGACATGCGTGGGGTGGAGCCCACAGAGGGGACATCCCTGAGGAGAGAGGAGGAAGCATGCATGCATGCACAGCTGGAGGTGTCTCTTCCCAGCTCACCTGATTGCCTTCTGTAGCTGTTGTTTCCAGTTCCTGTTGAAGACCGCAGTCACCATTTGTGACTTGTCTTCCTGGTTGAGATCTGTGAGGTCGGAGTCTTCAAGGGCCTTCTTCCATCCTCTCCAAACAAGTCTGGGGAGGAGGAAATGATACAAATGCCCTTCTATACAGTGGATGAATATCTTTATGCTGGAAATCTCTGGGTTTGATGGTGTACATCACATACTAAAACATAGCATGGTCATCAAAAAGAAGCAATCCTAATAATCCTAATAATTTTAATAATCCTGATAATTCTGATGAGATCATACCTGCCATCATCTGCCTTTAATGACATTATTTTGGACTTACAGTATTGTATTAATAATCCTAATAATGATAATATGTAATGGAATTCCACAATATATAACCTACACATCAACAAATACATATTACGTTAATGATATCTGACCTCTAACTATGTAATACATACTCACAAACATATACTCATTGAGACTCTGCGCTCATGGCTAGATCACAATAATCCTAATCAACAGATCGTTCGCCAATAATCAAACCAATATCAAGATGTTGTGCTCATGATGTCTGCAGTCTGACTGCCTTGAGCACAGATGCCTGCCAGCATGCATGGAAGGGCTCACATACCCAACAATAACTATTAACAGCCACTAATGGGCTCAACTGATGATGTCATACATATTGTATGGTTCTTGATGATGAATCAAAGGCACTATATAGTTTTCACCACTATGCCACCACCCCCAAAACATTACACATCCACATCACACCTTAACAGAAACAACAAGAAACACCCAAGGTGCCCAGGCCTTTCTACCTCAGCCAGTTTTCAACTTACCCATTCATCCACCACCACGTGAGTTGGGAGAGAAAACTAGCCCGCTCCTCCGGGCATGGCCTCCTCTGTGGTGGCACCAAACATGGGAAACACACCCTAGTTCAGAGGCACCACAACTCACCTCTTCCTCCCCACGAAGTCTGGGAACAGGTAGGGACTCAGGGATGAGCACAAGTATGAACTCCACGAGGTAGGAGACAAACTGGAGGCAGAAGGTGGTGAAGCGGAAGGCATCTGTCACCCCGTGCTGGAGGGAGGAGGGTGGGGAGGGGGTAGAAGAGAAGCAAGGCTCATGCTCCCCCTACCCCCCCTGCCACCTGGCAGGTAGCTTGTGTGCACCAACCGAGTCCTCTGCTGTGAGGATGAGAGTGCGCAGCTTGGCCACACCATAGAGCACCATTGCCAGCCAGAAGAGGTGCAGGAGGCCGGAGGAGTGGATGCCAACACGCCTCTCGTGGTAGGTGACCACCCCGGCCAAGACCTGCAGGTGGGAGCGTACGTTTACACGTATCACGCGTGCAATGCAGCTGGTGTCCGTCGTTACCAAGGTAAGACTGAGGAAAGTTGGGGACATGTACTGGAATATTGCCGTGTCGAACTTTGACCGTTGTTCTACCGTGAAGAAAAGCTCACACAGTGCAGCAACTAGAGGAACTCCAATCAAAATCTATTTGAAAGAAACCCAAATTGCAAGAGAAAACCGGTATAGGGGCTTAAATGGTAGCAGTAGCAACTCTTACAATCTTTAGTGTGTTCAGCTTGTTTATAGGGATGGTCGTCTTTCTCTGCTTTCCGAACAGAAGTTTCAGCCCAGCCAGCAGCCAGAAAATAACGCAGATGCTGTACAAGGCAGCTGTGTCCTCGAAGCATAGCGTGACATCGTATCTGTCGTGCCAGGTGGTAACGTTGACATGCGAAGGGTACGCGCTCCCACCCGTGCCTGTGCGCTTGTGCGAAGAAGATGCATGTGAAACAGCAGCTAACTGCGGAATAATTCATACCCAGAACTCTGATACCGGTTCGCACAGGGCATCCAGACGGCCGACCGTTCCCATGGCCGGATATACAACATGTAGCAATAATACATAGATTAATATTTTCATGCTTTTTGCGGCCTGGGGATGAGGTTCAAGATAAAGAGGCGGCAAAATGGAATCAGATTGTCGCGATGATGAAATTTTGCCTTCGAAAAAGCCGCGCATTGGGAACAGGCATTTAGATGTGGAGAGGTACGAGCGCCCGCAAGGTGCACATGAATTTCCAGTACGCGAGTTAGAAGAGTTCTACAAAGACTGCCCCGCCTATCGCCTTCCTGTCGAATTGGGATGCTTCTCGCTCGATTCCCACGGCAAATACGTGGGTGACAGGAGCCAGCTCAGATTATACGCGCCGCCAACAAAGCTCAACCTTGACCTGAGCGTTGGGTGGAGTGAATTCGTTGCGAAGAAATGCGGAGTCCCCACGTCCAAACTTGACCCGATTTTGCGCTGGATCGACCGCAACGGGTTCCAGTTCCTGCCCAAGGCAAACCCAAAGTCGCCAACTGTACTGAACGAAAAAGCCAAATCTGATGACCTGCAAGCTACGGTGGAAAGCCCCTTGTCTACTGATGCAAGGTTTGCCAAGTGTGCGCGGTTTTTCTTTTCTTTCTTTTTTTTTTTTTGAAGGGGGGGGGGGGGGGGGGGGGGGGGGGGGGGGGGTGTCTGTGCTCCAACTGACTTAATTACACCTGTTTTCCCTCTCTTTGTGTGGATAGGCCGGATAACCTCTTGACCAACTTCGTAACGTGGAGGGGAATGTTCACAAAGCTCATGTGCAGCCCCTACGACAAGTCGGAGCCATGGAAACTGGCGGCCACTCTGTTCAATGGTACCGTCTACCTAAGCGAGATAGAGACGGAGGAATCGAAAAGTAAGAACGCCGCGCAAACACCGCGAGAAGAGAAGATGTCATATTGGGGCTTGAAGTTTGAGGACTACATGACCAAAAAAGGGAGGTACCAGAATCACATTTCGAATGTCAATATGGTTTGCCAGTGATCGAAATTTGTAGGAACCTGGTAGCAGCCCGTTAATATATCTTGGCTAATGCGTTACATGTATATTCTGCAAGTGTAGTAGTTTTGCAGCCTGCTAGTGAGCCCGTGATATGCAACACTTTTTGGAGTTGCATGTCACAAGGTATCACCCCGCCCCCCCGACCCAATCCCACCAGTGCAATATAGCTTCCTATGCCAATGGTCCAATGATACCTCGTACAATTTAGTTTGTGATCACATTGCGATCAATATTTCTGCTTGTGGCGTTGCAGATTCTTCAGATGCTAGAACCCCACAGGAGAAGACGAGTACTGTCAATCCACAAGTGGCTTTCTGTACTGTTGTCAGGACCAGAATGAGGGAGCACTCTGTCGTCATGGCAGCAGAAGTGGACTGCTGTGATAATGTGAGGCCCATTTTATCTTTGGAGAAGTGGCATCCTAGATTGTAACGTTAGAATAACATTAGCAGCATTAGGATTGTTGAAGTATTTAGGGTGAAAATGTTGACAAGGCTGTTCCCCCAAGGCTGTTCCGCAGTTTAGGGGGCTTGTTGCCACCCGAAAGCCGAATCCGGGGTCAAATTACACCACAGGTGCTAACCAGACACTCTTCATTAAAAAAAAAGAGCACCCGAAAAAAAAAAACAGACGAGGCCCCAAACAAAAAGTGCCTTTTAAAGGAGTGTGCATATTTCTTTCAGAGTGTCAAGGAGAAGCCTCCACAGTGCTACCTTGAACTTAAGACAAGCAGGTGCATTTATACAGACAGAAATAAGCACAGCTTACGACGGTAATGTTTCCTCCCTCTATTTCATCCTACTTGTTCAATCTCTGTTCCTTTCCCCCCCCCCCCCCCCCCCCCCCCCAATTCTTACCACATATAGATTCAAATTCATGAAGTGGTGGGCCCAGTCCTACCTTGTTGGCATACCTAAGATAATATGCGGTTTCCGAGACGATGAAGGCATTGTGAAAAACTTGCAGACATTCAAGACAACAGAAATACCTAAAGAAACACAGGTAATGTGCAATACATGCTAGTATTAGCTGTTTGAATTCCAGCCCACCCACCACCCATTCCTTCTCTTCTGTCATATCCCCATCATGACCAACATCTCTCCCATACCCTCCTCCCCATGCCCCCGGCCAATCCCTCCCCCCCATGCCCCTGGCCAATCCCTCCTCACCATGCCCCTGGCCAATCCTCCTCATTTTCTCCACCCCACCCTCTGTTGGTAATATGTTTCTCTTTATATATAGAATGACCTGTCTCTATGGCAACCTTCTGTTTGCCTCAACTTTCTGGATGCAGTGCTTACATGGATACGAGAGGTGGTGGTGATGGATGACCCAAAGTATGCTGACATGCACATACCATGGCCTTGTTACACATACCCTCCCCATGGCTTTGTTACACATACCCTCCCCATGGCCTTGTTACACATGCCCTCCCCATGGCCTTGTTACACATACCCTCCCCATGGCCTTGTTACACATACCCTCCCCAAGGCCTTGTTACACATACCCTCCCCATGGCCTTGTTACACATACCCTCCCCATGGCCTTGTTACACATACCCTCCCCATGGCCTTGTTACACATACCCTCCCCATGGCCTTGTTACACATACCCTCCTCATGGCCCTGTTACACATACCCTCCTCATGGCCTTGTTACACATACCCTCCCCATGGCCTTGTTACACATACCCTCCCCATGGCCTTGTTACACATACCCTCCCCATGACCTTGTTACACATACCCTCCCCATGGCCTTGTTACACATACCCTCCCCAATTGTTCCTCTGTAGGGTGGTGTACATCCTGGAATGGAAGGCACCATTTGATAAGATCACAGCAATGAGGCTCCCTCCTAACAGTGACCACACCTTCCTACCAGACTGGTACCTTCTCAAGCTTCATCCAGTGGACAGTTGACCCACTACACCTGATGCCTCTCCTCCCTCTCTGGTTCATGCTCCATTCCTTTGTACCTTTGCAGCTGCTCTCTTTGTGGTATTTGGCAGCCATTTTTCATCTCAGGTTGATGTTTTAATGCAAGAGGGTGGGACTTTTTGTATGCATGGGGATGGGGGGAATAATTGTGACGGATATTAAATGTGAAGGATCATTTTGTGTGCATTTGTGTACAATATTCATCCTCCTGGGAAGTACATGTAATCACGTGCACTGTGGCTAAAATGTCGATGTCAAGGCGAGGTGGCTTCCCATCCAATATATTGTCGAAGTCGAGGCGAGGTGGCTTCGCTAAAATGTCGAGGCGAGGTGGCTTCGCTAAAATGTCGAGGCGAGGTGGCTTCCCATCCAATATATTCTGCGATCAAGGAAAGAGCGAATCTTTTCACTGTCTCGTCTGCACTGAAGTTTGCCGCTCGCCAGTCACGTGCCGATCTGGAGCTCACCTGTTTTGTCAGGAGTGCCTCACCGAAAGCCTTCGTCACAATCCCAGCTGTCCAGTTTGTCGGGAACCGCTCACTGCCCCCGTGCCCTGTGCCTTTGCTTCAGCAAAGGTGTCTGCTCTAGATGTTCAGTGCGTACACGACACATGTCAATGGAAAGGAACTTGTGGCCGATTGGACGGCCATCTTGATACGGACTGTCTTCACGAGCCCATCAAGTGTTCTGCAGAGGACTGCAAAGCACTCGTTCCTCGTGGAGAGATGGCCACACACGAACAGTTTGTTTGTCTCCAGAGCTGCCCGAACTCCAAGTCCAAAGCGAAAGGAAACAATGGCAACGAAAAAGATACGTGCAATGTCCGCCTGAGCCGCAACGACCTCGCCGACCATCTCAAAGATCACTGCATACTTCGCCTAACCCACTGTCCTCATCCATCGTGCGAGGTCGCCACACCGTACAATAGAATGCCCACCCACCTTGAGACCTGTCCGTACGCTCCCGTGTCATGCCCTCTACAGTGCGGCGCTCCCAAACTAATTCGTCAAAGTGTTGAAGCACACAAAAAGGATTGCCCCAACGAGCCCGTCCCGTGCGTGCACGCCCCTCTGGGATGTTCTCACGTTGCCCCCAGGGGTGAGATTGGGCGGCATGAACAGGACATAGGAATACATTTTGTGGCTCTCTCAAAGGCCTTTGTGCAGCAACAGGAAACGTTGCGTGCCCAAGCTACATTATTTGACAGGCTACAAGCCCAGGTTAGTTTACTTGACAGGCTACAAGCCCAGGCTAGTTTGCTTAATGAGAAGATGTCGTTCCTTCAGCCAATGATGGCAGAAGCTGAGGCTAAGAGGCAGGCTGAGGCTGATGCTAAGCGGCAGGCTGAGCGACAGGAACAGCTTAACAGAAAGTATGGTTCATATCTGTTGCAGGCTGTGGCTAAGACGCAGGCTGACTTTAAGTCATACGCTGAGGTTGAGCAGGTTGAGCAGGTTGAGAGGTGGCAGGCTGAGGCTAAGAGGCAGGCTGAGGCTGAGGCTAGGTGGCAGGTTAAGGCTGAGGCTACGGCTGAGGTTAAGAGGCAAGCGGAGGCTTTTAGGCAGGCTGAGGCTCAGCAGCAGGCTGTGGCTAAGAGCCAGGAGGCTATGGAGGCTGAGAGGCAGGCTATGGAGGCTAAGAGGCAGGCTAAGTGGCAGGCTGAGGCTGAGAGGCAGGCTGAGGCAAAGGTGGCTGAGGCTCGGGCTAAGTGGCAGGCTGAGGCAAAGAGGCAGGAACAATTTATGGGTCCGTATTATCATAGGCAGGCTCAGGAGACTGAGGCTATGAGGCAATTGGCTGAGGCTATGAGGCAAGCTGAAGCTGAGAAACAAGCTGTGGCTATGAGGCGAACTGAGGCATGGCGGCAGGCTCAGGCTAAGGCTCAGGCTGAGGCTCAGGCTAAGTGGCTGGCTGATACTTGGATGCAGGCTGAGGTGACCAGGCTGACTGAGGCTTGGCGGGCTAGATGGGCTGAGGCTAAGCAGCAGACTAAAGGCATAAAGTGTTATCTGTGTGGCTGAGGCTCAGGCTAAGTGGCTGGCTGATACTTGGATGCAGGCTGAGGTGACCAGGCTGACTGAGGCTTGGCGGGCTAGATGGGCTGAGGCTAAGCAGCAGACTAAAGGCATAAAGTGTTATCTGTGTGGACAGGCAGCAACATATCTTTATAAGAACAACACAGAGCCTTGGCGTAATGATTCATTTCGTATAAATGGATTCTCTGGGACATGTTCTACTCATATTGACTGTAGCTACACCACTGTATGGACCCAGCTGTGAGTATTTGGTTTCCAATAGGTGTTAGATCTAGGACTAGCCGAGTAATGATCCTCAACATAGTATTTCACTCAGTAGATTTGCATGTGTTGTTTTTATGTGTAAATTGTTGCAGCTCAGTGTGCAATACCTTCATTGTGTGAAAAAAGAAACTCAATATCCTTTGACATTAAAATAATGTTCACTAAGTCGAGTGAGTAATGAGTTTTTATGATGTATCTGCCATAAGAGGCTGACCTGGTATTTGCAGCAATCATACTGTTCACTACAAGTTCAGCCCATGCATGTGTGTAGATGTACATTGGACCACAAACTACTCATAGGTTGATCAAGTTGTAGTAATATAGCTTTAGTGTGTTTTTATCTGTGTACGAGAAATATTATGCATTATGGGGGACTTTGATACCTCATCACTGCCTAAAAATATGCCAGTTACCTACCCACCCCAATCCCAGCTGCATAACAAATAATCTAGCTAGAGGAGATATTTATAATGCTCTTTAGAAGTTATCAGTTGTGATATGAAAACTGAATCAAAACAATGTTTGCTGTCATCTAGGCCCGGGTATAATTAGGGGGTGGGGTTAGTTCATTACATCATGCATGCTGCAAGTGGTAAGGTTACTCATGTAAAACCGTAGACTGGCTCATCAACCTCTTCTGCATGGATCATGAACGCATTTTGCAGCCACACAATCAGCATCACTGAGTCTCTGGGTGTCGTGATGGCCATGACTACAGTGGCTATACGTGTAACTGAGCTGAAGTAATATGTGATTTTAGAAGGAATTTTTGATCTCCAATCAATTATGTCATCAACCCTCTTTCAGTATTACCTTTTTCTCAACATACCAATTATTTTATTATTACGTCATGACAATGACATTAATTTGTGCAGCTTAGCATGCTTTCCTTGTCATTTTCCTTACAAAATTCTTCCACAAAAAAGTTGTACCTCCCCATGGCCTTGTTACACATACCCTCCCCATGGCCTTGTTACACATACCCTCCCCATGGCCTTGTTACACATACCCTCCCCATGGCCTTGTTACACATAACCTCCCCATGGCTTTGTTACACATACCCTCCCCATGGCCTTGTTACACATACCCTCCTCACACATGGCCGTGTTCCTCTGTAGGGTGGTGTACATCCTTGAATGGAAGGCACCATTTGATAAGATCACAGCAGTGAGGCTCCCTCCTAACAGTGACCACACCTTCCTACCAGACTGGTACCTTCTCAAGCTTCATCCAGTGGACAGTTGACCCACTACACCTGATGCCTCTCCTCCCTCTCTGGTTCATGCTCCATTCATTTGTACCTTTGCAGCTGCTCTCTTTGTGGTTTTGGCAGCCATTTTTTTCAACTCAGGTTGATGTTTTAATGTCAAAAGGGTGGGACTTTTTGTATGCATGGGGGTGGGGGGGGAATTGTGACGGATATATTAAATGTGAAAGATCATTTTGTATGTATTTGTATTATTACATTAAACAGGATTCCTAACAGTCACAGTCCAGTGTGTCTAAGCATAGTTTCATTACATGTACTAAAGTTCAAACAATATTCATCCTCCTGGGAAGTACATGTAACCACGTGCACTGCACCTGGCTAAAATGTCGAGGTCGAGGCAAGGTGGCTTCCCATCCAATATATTCTGCAATCAAGGAAGGAGCGATTTTTTTCACTGTCTCGTCTGCACTGAAGTTTGCCGCTCGCCAGTCACGTGCCGATCTGTAGCTCACCTGTTTTGTCTGGACTGCCTCACCGAAAGCCTTCGTCAGAATGCCAGCTGCCCAGTTTGTCGGGAATCTCTCACTACCCCCGTGCCCTCTGCCTTTGCTACAGTACAAGTGTCTGCTCTAGACGTTCAGTGCGTACACGACAAATGTCAATGGAAAGGAACTTGTGGTCGATTGGACGCTCATCTTGATACGGACTGTCTTCACGAGCCCATCAAGTGTTCTGCAGAGGACTGCGGAGCATTCGTTCCTCGTGGAGAGATGGCTACACACGAACAGTTTGTCTCCGGAGCTGTCCTAACTCCATGCAAGCCCAAAGCGGAAGAAAACATTGACAATGACGACGAACAAGATACGTGCAATGTTCGCCTGAGCCGCAACGACCTCGCCGACCATCTCAAAATCAAAGATCACTGCAGACTTCGCCTAACCCACTGTCCTCATCCATCGTGCGAGGTCTCCACAGCGTACAATAGAATGCCCGCCCACCTTGAGACCTGTCCGTACGCTCCCGTGTCATGCCCTCGACAGTGCGGCGCTCCCAAACTAATTCGTCAAAGTCTTAAAGCACACAAAAAGGATTGCCCCAATGAGCCCGTCCCGTGCGTGCACGCCCCTCTAGGATGTTCCCACGTTGCCCCCAGGGGTGAGATTGGGCGGCATGAACAGGACATAGGAATACATTTTGTGGCTCTCTCCAAGGCCTTTGTGCAACAACAGCTATCACGTGGGCAGCAGATTGACCAGATGCAGAAAACGTTGCAAGGGCTACAAGCCCAGGTCACTCTACTTACTGAGAAGATGTTGATACTCCAGCCAGTGTTAGTTGAGGCTCAGAGGCAGGCTGAGGCTAGGCAGGCTGAGGCCCGAGCCCGGGCTCCAGGTTTGAAGTGTTGTCAGTGTGGTCAGCCAGCAACATACCTTTATAGGAACAACACACATCCACAGCGTAATGATGAATTTCGTACAAGATATAAAAATTTCATTAAAATAAAATTGGTGATGTAGGATTTGTATAGACAGCAATTGAGTAAAAAGTAAGGAAACAAGGAATTACGGATATTATGCATTCATTAAATTATAAATATTACATACCTACATTTAGCACAGAATTTCAGACAGGTAATTTGCTAAATAATGTAGGTCTGTAATATATATAATTTAATGAATGCATAATATCCGTAATTCCTTGTTTCCTTCCTTTTTACTCAATTGCTATCTATACAAATCCTACATCACCAATTTTATTTTTTAAAATTAAATTTTTATATCTTGTTTCACTCCTTTTTCCCCCCCCCCCCCCGGCGGGTTCCGACATGTACTTAAACATTGCATGGAGCACAAACGTAGAAGGAAGGGGAATCTTGGAATACAACCCATTGCATCACAGCAGTATGTACAATAAGACAGTTTGTTCTGCTCACTTGCTATCATCATTAAATCACATCACAATCAAACAATTGTGTTAATGTCTCTGAATTGGCATGTGACTGAAAGGTGAGGGGATCCCTAAGCAAAGTAGTAGTGGAGGAAAGGAGGCATTAGTAGTGAAGTCACAAAATATAATGTGAGCTCAAACCATAAATGCCCTTCCCATGGCTCCAACCAGAGCATCCTAAACTGACATAGCCCACACCCGGCCACATTAATCTCCATCACAACTATCCTCACAGGATTCAAAGCCCTCGCCTTTTGACTGAAGGTACTCATATGTTCTAGTGAAGGCATCAGGAATAATCGCCATAAATGTCTGTCCTTGATGTGAGTACATGTATATGATCAGAGTAATTGGCCATTCACACAAAAGATGCTTACCAGATTGCCTGCCTTTTATTTCGAATACTGATCCTCTTCGTACAATAAACAAGCTGGTGCTTTTGCTTTGCTAAAACTTTAAGTAGTTGGGCTGGCCCGACTAAACTTAAAGGTTGTTCTTTTAATAGGGCTACTAGCTCTCACTTTCAGACGTGTTCCGCTCGCCTTTTAGAAGAGAATGGAGAAAGGAGGGAAGGGGGAGGGGAAGAGAGAGGAGGGAAGGGGGTGAAGAGAGAGGAGGGAAGAGGGAGAGAAGAGAGGAGGGAAGGGGGAGAGGAGGGAAGGGAGAGAGGAGGGAAGAGGGAGAGGAGAGAGGAGGGAAGGGGGAGAGGAGGGAAGGGGGAGAGGAGGGAAGGGGGAGAGGAGGGAAGAGGGAGATGAGACATGAGGGAAGGGGAGGGGGATAGCTAGCTCAACACTACACCACTTGGCAACATATCCACGAGACATGGCACACACATCTAAACACACACAGTCACATACACCCACCTTTTTGGAGTGGTTCACCCCCATCCTGGTGGGATGGTGTTCCATTTTCCATCACCTTTGCAGCTTGAATGAGCAGCACCTGATTTGCTCTGGTGGGGACCACTATAGAGGACACGCATTTGAGGAGGACATTCCCGTTACCATTGTCGGCATTGAACAAAACTCACTTATAAATGATCCTACCAACAGGTCATCTTTGACAGCTTGTTTACATGAGGGGGGGGGGGGGGGGGGGGGGGGGGGCGCAAATATAGTAACATTCTCTCGTTGTATGTTAGGTAGCTCACCTGTACACGTCACCCATGGCCAACCAATGCCAACTTCTTTGGCCTTAATAGCGACGGCCAGTTGCATACAGTGGTTTCCCAGCTTCACGCTATCCTTCGTACAGCCTTCATGCTAGACTATGGATCCTTCTTATTTTTCCACGTGAAAGGTCTTTCGGAGCTTTATCGCGCGACTCGTCAGCACAACCACAACTGTCAGTGTCATAATTTAACTGGCAACTGGCAATATTCTTTGCACTATTCTTTTCTCTTCGCGCGCGATCGACGTGACTGCAGCTGCAAACACTCGCCAGAAACACGTGTTCAACCACAAGTTTATTCTGGATCTCCACTTTATGGCTTCCAAGGGCCGATTAAATCTGTTGTGGGCTACTGCTAACAAAACTAAGTTGCTAAAGATCGAATTTGAGTCAAGCATAACTCCCCTTACGAAAATAATAAAACAAATCCAACTCGGCAGTAAGTTTCTAACTTGTTGGTTCTAGTGCTTCCGCATAATGCCTAACATTATGCTTCAATCGTGACAAAGATACAGTTCAAAAAACCTCTTATCCGAGTGAATCTTATCTTATCAGATCCGGAAGAAGGAATCGTTTTTTAGGTCGAGTGTGGGAACGAGAGAGCGTTATCTCCGTTGTCTGAGCTTTCTACGCGTCGGCAGTTTTACTACATTGTAAGTATTCGACGGCTGTATCCAAATACGCTCACTAAAGGCCAACTGATTCTACGGTGCATCGGCAATAGTGGAATCGGGTATTTTGCTAATCGTATTCATCACACTTCAAATCCTACATGGATTCTCTGGGACATGTTCTGCTCATATTGGCTGTAGCAACACCACAGCATGGGACAAGCTGTGAGTGTTTAGTTTCCAGTAGGTGTCAAAAAGTCTAGGGCCAGCTGACTGTGAAGTGTAATGGGCCTCACGTAGTGTTTCTCGTGAGATTATCACTTAGTAGATTTTTTTTTTTAAATGTTCCAATTGACTCATTTGCAGTTCATTGAGAAATACCCTTTGTAATGTTCACCAAGTAATGAGTTTGAATGATGTATCTGCCATAAGAGGCTTACCTTGTATTTGCAGCAATCATACTGTTTCCACCCATGCACACTGCACCCAATAAATTTATCTAGGTTAATTGAACTTTAGTGCAGCTTAATGTGAATATTATCATGTACTACTGTAGTAGTAACATTATAACAAATTTTGTAACAATGATTAAAAACATTACATACACACGCGTGCTACTATTGGTATAAAGTTCTATTGTCTTAAACAATTGATCCTGATCGTTACAGGACTTCCCATGAGTTGGCTCACATCAAAAGTCAGGCTAAGCCTGCCATACAATTGACAGGTGGCATGAGCAGTTTCCCCTGGTGGCTTGGCAAGAGGCAAAGGTGTGATAAAGTCTGCATGGCTTCTGCACCCCAATAGCCATAAGCCCTTCTGCTGGTGGGGGGGAGGGGGATACATGACCAGCCTAGCTTAGAGCTTGGCTGGTCATGTCCACTCTAAGCATTTGACCAGCATCATTAGCATTGTGCTTGCATACCTCGGCTGCCAGAGCTGCAGATCCACTTGTCACACCTGCTTCCATTAAGGTACTTGAATTTAGTGACATGTGACAATCTGATCAAAAGGCTGCTGGTTTGCCCAAATCCCAATGAGGGATAAGGATGTCTGCTGGCCATGTTCTATGTCCTTCATGCCCAAAACCACTTCCCACTTTAACTTGAGCACCCATGCAGACAATCTCGTCATTTATGATTCAAATAGGTCATCCCTGATCTGAGTCTGTTGTGCTGTGACACCACATCTCCCCCTGTGCTTGCGTGTTAAGGCATGGTGGCCTAAAGGGTCCAAGGCATGGAATGGGCAGAGAGGGTAAATGGGATTGTCAGTAACAGCAATGCACAGCCACCACTTTACAGCAGTCTGAAGCTCAGCAGGGTCAAGATGGAGCTTGAGCCAGAGGGAAGGAATAACTGAGAGCCAAGCAGCTGCATGTGGTGAAGAAATGGATAGCAGACGTGCTGTGTCGGGCAAGGAGACCTTGTCAAGTGGCTCTCTTAAATAATGCAATATTAGGTGTGTCTATCGTGGTACTGAGCGACAGACATCATCATCAAAGAATGGCAAAGTCCTACCAATAAAGGCTGGGGGGGGGGGGGGGGGGGGTAGATCTAGCAAGGTTGCAGAAGCCACCACATTGCCTAAGCAGGAGCAGAGTCATGGCCCACCTGCAGATCAACATCATCCAACTGTAGAAGCAATTTGGATGCATCTGCACGCTTGTGTGCAACAAACTTGACACCAAAAGATTAAATCTCCGAGAATCTCAAAGTTAGGAACACTTTACTTTTACATAAGAGGTGAAAATGAGCTGAGATCACCCAGGCCAAACACTTCACACTTTGTGTATTGGTGAAAAGACCAAATATACCTTTGCTACAGCCACTTAGGCCGTGCAACCACACCATTATCAATGTACCCTCCCTCCTCGTACATGTACACCACCCTTACCCCATGCATATTGAAAACGCATGGTGCAGCATCGCCTGGCCTATGCACGACTGCCAGCTAGCTCATGTACAAACATTACACTGAACATCCAACACACTTAAACATTAAGAGGACATAACCAACAACATAAATTCACACCAAGATAAAAAACTGAACAGACAGAGCAGGGGCCAGCTACCTATAGCTAGTTATGATTTAGCCTAATTTATTTAGAGGTGGTGGGCCCACACCACCTCAGGGGGAAAAAACCTCACTGAGTGAGGAAAAAACCTTAACAAACTGCTCTGCATGGACAAACAATATCACAATACAACAGTTCCTTCATATGATCTTCAGCTTTCATCTGTGTGCTTGTGATCAAGAAATAATCTGCCTCAGATATGAACATTACACAAGGGAATTCTGTTCAGGTCAATACATACATGTGCCACCATAATGCACACCCAATGAGCTTCGTGCCCAATACACCGATTGCTGGCCTTGACAGGGCTAAATACCCCCTCAATAATTACCATGTGTAAAGTTTCCAGACTCGTGCACTAGCAACATAGACTGGCTTTCTTCCCACTTACATAAAATTATATACCACCGCCACCATGTGGCCCCACTCACGTGCCCATCACGTGCTGTACAACCAATCACATACGGAGGGAGCATAGTTTCTGTCTAATTCACTACGTTAAACCGACAGAAATGTATGTGTATATCTGTGGAATAGCAATCATCATCAGTAGCAATTGCAGTACCAGTTAGTGCAACACAAGGCACAAGGCAGAAGAACATGGGGCCTAATGGGTCACCCTGCTGGACACCAGTGTCTGAGCTGATGATACCCATGGGATGCCACAGAGTAGGGTGCTGACCATAACACCACAGGGCCCAGGGTAGCAGAAGTGGGCACCACATTCATCCAAGAGGGTCTGATGCCACACCAAATTAAATGCATTGCACATATCCATTTTCATCACCCCATCCATCCAATGATCTTCCACACAGTGCCTTAGCCCATGGATGATTTTTGTCAGCTCCTGATGGACCCATTTGGCATTTGTAATTGCACACTGACACGATAAAGGAAGACAGTTAGGTTTGTTCTTCCTCCCACTAGAAACTTTTTCCCAAGAAGATTAACCATATCTCTCAATAAAGCACCTATGAGGGATGGTAGAGGTACCTCAGGCTAAGCAGTATTCAATTTTTCCCCCAATATTTAATAAATAAACCAACACATGTATAAAAAGGAAGCAAAACAAGTAGAAATCAGACATGCTCAATGTCAACTCTCGCCCTAGAACATGCCAGCGCGATTGTATCTCCCAATGAAAAGTCTGTATTAAATGACGTAGATCTGCCCCCCCTCCCCCCCCCCCCCCGCAAAAAAAAAAAAAAAAAACACATCATAGCTGAACAAAGGAACAAAGTAGGGAGAAGCCAGTGAATGGTCTGACAATATAGGGCTTATCATATTTCTCGGCAAGTAGAGAGGCTAGTCTCTTATAGATGACAGTAACAGTGGGGCCTATAATAAATGCTGAATACTAAGGCCAGATGGTCCACAGGCTGTAGCCTTAGAAACGACTTAAGAATGGTCAAGACATTAAAATCAGGAGGAAGAATAGCCCCTGCAAGAGTGGGGACAGGTTATTATACTTTATTATTGTCTCATTTGGCTCAACAGGGCAAAAGGTTAGGGTACTAAATGATATTTATGGGATGCTGAACATCACCCTGGTCATGTACTACATGGTAGCCAGATGTGGACAGTATCTGGACATTTGTTAATGTAAATAGCTATGCTATTGTTTTTTTAATTATTTATTATTATTATTATTAATAATATTCATAGAATTAAAAAATAGTACAGACCTACACTATTTAGCAAATACACAGGGATACACTATATAAATAACATGCTACTTGTGGTGCCCAATACAGAGGCAGCATTCAGTGCTGTGCTGGAGTGCAATGGACACTCTCTGGAGAAGGAATGAGAGGGACTGGAGGTCATGTGAGGTGCTCTGCTGACGCCTGCTGATATCTGTGAGCAAACTGTGAGCATCAGGGCCAAGGGCACCTGAGGTCTCAATTACAATTGGGACAAAATGGTGGGATCTGGACAGCAGAGCATATTTTTCCCTCTTCCTGGCTTCAGCAGCTGTGGCTACAACTCTAGCTTCCCTTGTGGCATCAGATATGTATGATGCTGCGAAGGTGTCAACACAAGTAAAGTCCCAAACAAGACACTGGCCAGACTTCCATGGGGCTATAAAACAACTGTCAGGTCACTTACCATCTGATCTGCATAGACCAGTGGGCTCAAGTGTTGATGGTACGTACATTAACTGCAGCTAGTGACGTATGTATGATGGCATTGATAGCAGCATGCCTCGAAAAACGACCTTGGAGAAGCACTACAAAATACCACCAAAACAGACTGGCAGGCTGAGGCTATAGGTGGCAGGCTAAAGATGAGGCTAATAGGCAGGCTGAGCGGGCCGAGAGGCGGGCTCAGGCTCAGGCTAATAGGCAGGCTGCAGCTGAGGCTAGGGCTAAGCAGGTAGAGGATCAGGCTTATAGGCAGGCTGAGGCTAAGTGGCTGGCTAAGTGGCAGGAACAGTTTATGAGATTGATTGGCATGCTGAGGCTAAGAGATTGGCTGAGGAGGCTTGGCAGCAGGCTGTGGCTTTGCGGCGGGCTGAGGTGACCAGGCTGACTGAGGCTTGGCAGGCTAGATGGGCTAAGGCTAACGAGGCTTAAAGTGTTATCTGTGTGAACAGCCAGCAACATACCTTTATAAGAACAACACAGAATGATTCGTTTTGTATAAATGGATTCTCCGCTGGGACATGTTCTGCTCCTATTGGCTATGCCTCCACTACCACATGGAACCAGCCGTGATTGTTTAGATTCCAGTTGGTGTCAAAAAATATATAGGATGCAGAGTAATGTGTTTCGTGTAATAGATTTCTGTTGTTTTAACTGATGTGTAAATTGTTGCAGCTCATCAGTGTGTAATATCTTCATGAAGTGAAATAAGAAATACCCTTTGGCATTAAATAATGTTAACTGTGTAATGAGTTTGAAATGATGTATCTGCCATAAGAGGCTGACCTCATGTCAGTTACGCACCCACCCCAATCTCAGCCCATGCATAACAATTATATTTCTATGCTGCTCTTATTGTGCTCATGATTGATGAATAAAAAAACAAAAAAAAATCCAACAATGTTTGCTGTCACCAGGGCCGGGTATAATTATAGGGGGCAGGGTTAGTTCATAACATGATGCATGCTCTTAGTGGTCCAGTTATATGTAGAACCAGACGTGAGGCTATGGCCCTGTGGTACGTAATGGCCTGTCACATGTGCACAATTTCGCTCACCAATCTCTTCTAGATAATGAACGCATCTTTCAGCCTCTGTAATCAGCATCACCAAGTCTCCAGGTGTGGTGATGGCCATGGCTCCAGCGGCTGTACTTGTAATTGAGCTCAAGTGATACATATTTTTAAGCAATTTTGGTGACAATTGATTATTAATTTCCGATAGTCCTCTTTAGTTTTTTTTCTCGACATACTGATTAGCCATGACAATAACATACATGTAAATTCATGCTTAATAACATGCTTTCCTTTTGCTGGGAAAATTTCGTTGTGAAAAAGTATTTAGCCCCCTGCCCACCCAGCCACCCCAACTTTGAAGGCTCATATCTTTTACCCCTAATGATATGCAAAACCTTTGAACACAAAAGAATCTGTATTTTTAAAGTTTTGCATATCATAAGGGTAAATCGACAAATAAAGATACCCTCCCCATGGCCTTGTTACACATACCCTCCCCATGGCCTTGTTACACATACCCTCCCTATGGCCTTGTTACACATACCCTCCCCATGGCCTTGTTACACATGCCTTGTTACACATACCCTCCCTATGGCCTTGTTACACATACCCTCCCCATGGCCTTGTTACACATACCCTCCCCATGGCCTTGTTACACATACCCTTCCCATGGCCTTGTTACACATACCCTCCCCATGGCCTTGTTACACATACCATGGCCTTGTTACACATACCCTCCCCATGGCCTTGTTACACATACCCTCCCCATGGCCTTGTTACACATACCCTTCCCATGGCCTTGTTACACATACCCTCCCCATGGCCTTGTTACACATACCCTCCCCATGGCCTTGTTACACATACCCTCCCCATGGCCTTGTTACACATACCCTCCCCATGGCCTTGTTACACATACCCTTCCCATGGCCTTGTTACACATACCCTCCCCATGGCCTTGTTACACATACCCTCCCCAAGGCCTTGTTACACATACCCTCCCCATGGCCTTGTTACACATACCCTCCCCATGGCCTTGTTACACATACCCTCCCCATGGCCTTGTTACACATACCCTCCCCATGGCCTTGTTACACATACCCTCCTCATGGCCCTGTTACACATACCCTCCTCATGGCCTTGTTACACATACCCTCCCCATGGCCTTGTTACACATACCCTCCCCATGGCCTTGTTACACATATCCTCCCCATGGCCTTGTTACACATACCCTCCTCATGGCCTTGTTACAAATACCCTCCCCATGGCCTTGTTACACATACCCTCCCCATGGCCCCATGGCCTTGTTACACATACCCTCCCCATGGCCTTGTTACACATACCCTACTCATGGCCTTGTTACACATACCCTCCCCATGGCCTTGCTACACATACCCTCCCCATGGCCTTGTTACACATACCCTCCCCATGGCCTTGTAACACATGCCCTCCCCATGGCCTTGTTACACATACCCTCCCCATGGCCTTGTTACACATACCCTCCCCATGGCCTTGTTACACATACCCTCCCCATGGCCTTGTTACACATACCCTCCCCATGGCCTTGTTACACATACCCTCCCCATGGCCTTGTTACACATACCCTCCCTATGGCCTTGTTACACATACCCTCCCCATGGCCTTGTTACACATACCCTCCCTATGGCCTTGTTACACATACCCTCCCCATGGCCTTGTTACACATACCCTCCCCATGGCCTTGTTACACATACCCTTCCCATGGCCTTGTTACACATACCCTCCCCATGGCCTTGTTACACATACCATGGCCTTGTTACACATACCCTCCCCATGGCCTTGTTACACATACCCTCCCCATGGCCTTGTTACACATACCCTCAGGGCCGCCGAGAGGGGGGGGCCGGGGGGGCTGCTGACCCCGGGGCCCGTCGTTAAACATGGGGCCCGGGCCGCCTGGCTAGTCTCTTTTTTTTGTGTGTGTGTGCGTGATTGATGCTTTGTTTTGATCATTGCGTAGGCGCAATAAAATTGTATACATGTGCGTACGTTCGCGCGATCCGTGCGGAATAGAAAGTATCACTAATTCATAATTTCGCCAAATTCATTTCAGTTCTAAAATGTACAAGCATAAGTCCGGGTGGCAGAAAAGAAACGAAAGAGTTGCAAGAGAAAAGAACCGCGCCCTACCAAAAGACACGACAAATTTTTTGAAATGTTTAGGCTTCATCACAAACACCGGCCTTCACCGACATAGCTAGGAACGACGATCGCGATGATCTACATAACGATCAGTTCCAGTGCTGAGCATGAAATTGCATGGGTGTATTTGTCAAAAAGGAAATCAGGGAGCAAATTTGTTGGGTAGTTGCGCTCAGTTATAAATGCATGGGACTTGAACCGACCGTTTGAAGTTTTGGGTGCACTTGGACTCTGTGATTTGCTCTGTTCGTCAGCAGCCAGCATTAGAAACATGTGACTAGTATTTGCTACGTATGTGTCGTCATTTTTTAAAAATCTGTCAGTGCAGAATTCTAGTGGCACAACTGTGCTAGCCGTGTTAAGAAAGTGGCGTATGTGGAAGATTTTTATAACCATGTCAACAACGAGGTCAAGTATAACGTAGGTTACAAAAAAAAAAAAAAAAAAAAAAAAACACTTATAAAGGAAATTGATTCATACACATCATAGCTGTGCATGTATGTGTGTATGTTTTTAATATATATATATTTCAGCATTCTTTGAATGTCTTCCACGTGCACGGTCTATATGGTGCAGAAATTCAGTTTGTCAGCCTGCAATAATCTATATACAGCAAAATCAAGTGGCACTAAAATCCATCATATAGCATCGGGATTTATGAGAAGAGCACTAACCTATATAGTAGCCTCAAGTGCATGTTCAAGTTGTGATTTTAGCTACAAGGTTGATCGCCTGATGATTGGATAGGTATGGACCATTTGTCTGAATTCAATCCGGCTCTTCAGAGGAGAGGGGCAAAGAGGTGGCCTGGAACCTTGCACCAAAAGAGTTGCATATCTTATTTTCAAAGTGAATGACTTGAGGAAAGAGGTAGTGCGAAGATGGAGGAAATGATAGTTTGTCATTTTAATCAATGGAAATTAGTCTTGGGTTGATTGGCTACATGTGCATGAAATTGAACGAAAGTAAGTAATTTATATATGCAAGGCCAATGGAAATCTTGGTGTAATGATTTGTTTCCACTGAAACTGGTGATTATGAGGAAGGGGAAATGTATTTCATATTTGGTAGCATTATTGGAGGCTCGCCAAGCAACAGTACCAATGGAGACACGAAGCCGACGAAGGACTGCTCATCAAGACGTGATGAACCTTATACCTCATTTTCCAGAGTTCTGAACCGTGGCGCAGTTTACTGTGCTCGGTATCTCATCAGTAGAGAAAAAATGTATTTGTACACTATAGGGCTTTTTTAATACTGCAAGTGCATGTTACTAATTATGTACCCGTTACCCATCGTAATATGATTATGTACATATTACAGATGTATGCTTTGCGCACGAGCAATCCCAGGATTGTCGTGATGCTTTGCGCACAAGCAATCCCAGGATTGCGCAGCCAGTCCATGGTTTATACCACAAGCCATGGATCCAGGGTTGCGCAAATCCATGCATTGCGCGTAACATAAATAATGTTACATAACCATACCGGCACGCAGTACATGTGTTATTAATTTTCACCACATGCACTAACAACAAATGAATAGTTTATAACCCAATACACGAAAGCGATATATTTTCCCCCTGTATGGTGTTTTATATCTACCCGGCGCACCCATCCCAATTGGGGCCCGGAAGGGCTATATAGCCCTGGGGCCCGTGCCAGCTCTCGACGGCCCTGCATACCCTTCCCATGGCCTTGTTACACATACCCTCCCCATGGCCTTGTTACACATACCCTCCCCATGGCCTTGTTACACATACCCTCCCCATGGCCTTGTTACACATACCCTTCCCATGGCCTTGTTACACATACCCTCCCCATGGCCTTGTTACACATACCCTCCCCAAGGCCTTGTTACACATACCCTCCCCATGGCCTTGTTACACATACCCTCCCCATGGCCTTGTTACACATACCCTCCCCATGGCCTTGTTACACATACCCTCCCCATGGCCTTGTTACACATACCCTCCTCATGGCCCTGTTACACATACCCTCCTCATGGCCTTGTTACACATACCCTCCCCATGGCCTTGTTACACATACCCTCCCCATGGCCTTGTTACACATATCCTCCCCATGGCCTTGTTACACATACCCTCCTCATGGCCTTGTTACAAATACCCTCCCCATGGCCTTGTTACACATACCCTCCCCATGGCCCCATGGCCTTGTTACACATACCCTCCCCATGGCCTTGTTACACATACCCTACTCATGGCCTTGTTACACATACCCTCCCCATGGCCTTGCTACACATACCCTCCCCATGGCCTTGTTACACATACCCTCCCCATGGCCTTGTTACACATACCCTCCCCATGGCCTTGTTACACATACCCTCCCCATGGCCTTGTTACACATACCCTCCCCATGGCCTTGTTACACATACCCTCCCCATGGCCTTGTAACACATGCCCTCCCCATGGCCTTGTTACACATACCCTCCCCATGGCCTTGTTACACATACCCTCCCCATGGCCTTGTTACACATACCCTCCCCATGGCCTTGTTACACATACCCTCCCCATGGCCTTGTTACACATACCCTCCCCATGGCCTTGTTACACATACCCTCCCCATGGCCTTGTTACACATACCCTCCCCATGGCCTTGCTACACATACCCTCTGTTCCTTTCCCTCCCAATTCTTACCGCATATAGATTCAAACTCATGAAGTGGTGGGCCCAGTCCTACCTTGTTGGCATACCTAAGATAATATGCGGTTACACATACCCTCCCCATGGCCTTGTTACACATACCCTCCTCACACATGACCTTGTTACACATACCCTAGTCACACATGGCCTTGTTCCTCTGCTGTAGGGTGGTGTACATCCTCGAATGGAAGGTACCATTTGATAAGATCACAGCAGTGAGGCTCCCTCCTAACAGTGACCACACCTTCCTACCAGACTGGTACCTTCTCAAGCTTCATCCAGTGGACAGTTGACCCACTACATCTGATGCCTCTCCTCCCTCTGTGGTTCATGCTCCATTCCTTTTTACCTTTGCAGCTGCTCTCTTTGTGGTTTTGGCAACCATTTTTCAACTCAGGTTGATGTTTTAATGTCAAGAGGGTGGAACTTTTTGTATGCATAGGGGTGGGGGGGAATAATTGTGATGGATATTAAATGTGAAAGATCATTCTGTGTGTATTTGCATTATACATTAAATTTAAAAAAAGTCTCCTAACAGTCACAGTCCAGTGTGTCTAAGCATAGGTCTTGATCAGTTTCATTACTAAAGTAATATTCATCCTCCTGGAAAGTAGCAACAATAGAACCCGTATATGATGTAACCACGTGGATAATATACATGTGGCTAAAATGTCGAGTTCGAGGCAAGGTGGCTTCCCATCTAGTATATTCTGCAATCAAGCGAAGAGCGAATTTTTTCACTGTCTCGTCTGCACTGAAGTTTGCCGCTCTCCAGTCACGTGCCTATCTGTAGCTCACCTGTTTTGTCTGGACTGCCTCACCAAAAGCCTTCGTCAGAATGCCAGCTGTCCAGTTTGTCGGGAACCGCTCACTGCTCCCGTGGCCTGTGCCTTTGCTACAGTACAAGTGTCTGCTCTAGACGTTCAGTGTGTACACGACAAATGTCAATGGAAAGGAACTTGTGGTCGATTGGACGCCCACCTTGATACGGACTGTCTTCATGAGCCCATCAAGTGTTCTGCAGAGGGCTGTGGAGCGCTCGTTCCTCGTGGAGAGATGGCTACACACGAACAGTTTTTTTGTCTCCAGAGCTGCCCGAACTACAAGCCCAAAGCGGAAGGAAACAATGGCTACGAACAAGATATGTGCAATGTCCGCCTGAGCCGCAACGACCTCGCCGACCATCTCAAAGATCACTGCAAACTTCGCCTAACCCACTGTCCTCATCCATCGTGCGAGGTCTCCACACCGTACAATAGAATGCCCGCCCATCTTGAGACCTGTCCGTACGCTCCCGTGTCATGCCCTCTACAGTGCGGCGCTCCCAAACTAATTCGTCAAAGTCTTGAAGCACACAAAAAGGATTGCCCCAACGAGCCCGTCCCGTGCGTGCACGCCCCTCTGGGATGTTCCCACGTTGCCCCCAGGGGTGAGATTGGGCGGCATGAACAGGACATAGGAATACATTTTGTGGCTCTCTCCAAGGCCTTTGTGCAGCAACAGCTATCACGTGGACAGCAGATTGACCAGATGCAGAAAACGTTGCAAGGGCTGCAAGCCCAGGTTAGTTTACTTGACAAGCTACAAGCCCAGGTCACTCTAATTACTGAGAAGATGTCGCTACTTCAGCCATTGGTGGCTGAGGCTGAGGCTAAAAGGCAGGCTGAGGCCCGAGCCCAGGCTCCAGGTTTGCTGTGTTATCAGTGTGGTCAGCAAGCAACATACCTTTATAGGAACAACGCTGAGCCACAGCGTAATGATTCATTTCGTATAAATGGATTCTCTGGGAAATGTTCTGCTCATATTGGCTGTGGCTACACCACCACATGGAACCAGCTGTGAGTGTTTAGTTTCCAGTAGGTGTCAAAAATGATTTAGGAGTTTCTCATGAAATTATCTTTTAGTAGATTTCTGTTGTTTTTCCAATTGATCTATTTGCAGTTCATTGAACTGATAAAAGAAGAAATACCCTTTTGCATTAATATAATGTTCACCTAGATGACTTGAGTTTGAGTGATGGTCTGCCATAAGAGGCTGACCTGGTATTTGCATACTGTTTCAACCCAGGTGTGTTGCTGTACCCAACAAACTGCTCTAGGTTAATTGGGCTTTAGTGTGGTTAATATTATCATGTACTGTAGTAGTATTATTATTTGTGACAAAATGATAATTTATTACACATTACAAAGGGTTAATAAACTTCTTCAGTTGATCATGATCGTGACAGGAGTCCCCGTGAGTTGGCTTGCATCAAAGTCAGGCCAAGGCTGCCATACAATTGACAGGTGACACGAGACTTTGAACAGTTTCCTCGTGAGTCAGTGCTATGGGGATACACTACCGGCCAAGCTATATCTGCTCTAAGCATTTGACCAGCATCACTAGAATTATGCTTGCTGCCAGAGCTGCAGATCCACTTGTCACACCCGCTTCCATTTTAAGCTAGTGACACATGACAGTCTGATTTAAAGGCTGCTGATTTGCCCAAATCCCAATGAGGAAATTAGCTCCCGCCAGTAGCGTGGAGCTGGATGAGTGGGCATGGCGGGATGCCACGTGGTGGATGGTTTAAAAAGCTGGTGCGGGAAGTAAATCCCAGTGTACCGAATTAGTGCACGCCACTGGTTGTTTTAATTTGCATTGTTGTTGTGAGTTGTCATTCTTGCAGGCTATTCCGTAACAGATGCGCAGATAATCTCAGGAGAACTATGATGTGGAACTTGGTTGCTGGACTAATCTGTTGGTTGTTTTTCTCCCCTGCAAGATTTTTTTCCCCAATGGTTTTTTTTCTTTCTGCAGAAGGAGTTTTTTCCCACTATCATGGTGTCATGTGTGTTATGTTATGTGGTATGTTGTGTTTTTTTTCTTCTTTTTTTTTCCGTTGCTGTATGTATCTAGTTGCTGTGTGTATGTGTGTATATGTGTTGTAATGGTGGTGTGCAGTTGGTCAATGCATGGTACATGTGGGAGGTCTGCTGGCCATGTTTTATGTCCTTCATGCCACAAACCACTTCCCACTGAGGTCATCCCTGATGGGCTTCTCTCTTGGTGCATGCATTCAGAAAAACAGCAAAGGACATCATGATCAAATAATTACAATGTCTCACCAATAAAGGCTGGGGGGGGGGGGGGTAGATCTAGCCAGGTGCACCAACTTGCAGAAGCCACCACATTGCCTAAGCAGGAGCAGAGCCACCTGTGGATCAACAGCACCTACATCCTCCAACTGTAAAAGCAACTTGGAAGCATCAGCACATTTGTAAACTTGGCACAAATCTCCAATTGGAGAATCTGAAAGTTAGGAACACTGGATGTTTCCATGAGTGGTGAAAATGAGCTAAGATCACCCAAGCCAAACAATTCACACTTTGTGCATTAATAAAAAGACCAAGTGGAGCCGGGACCCAGCTTCTGGATGATGGAGAATACCTTTGCTACAGCAGGCTTAGGCCCTGCAACCACACCATCATCAATGTACCATCTGTGGAATAGCAATCATCATCAGTAGAAGAACAGAAGAACATGGGGCCTAGTGGGGCACCCTGCTGGACACCAGTGTCTGAGCTGATGATATCCATGGGATGCCACAAAGTAGGGTGCTGACCATAACACCACGAGGCCCAGGGGAGCAGAAGTGGGCACTACATTCATCCAAGAGGGCCTGATGCCACACCAAATTAAATGCATTGCACATATCCATTTTTATCACTCTTCATCCATGCAATGATAGTCCGTGACTTAGCCCATGGATGATTTTTTCAACTCCTGATGGACATTGTACTCCCATTTGGAGTGGGGCTAAATATTCACTGGCCTTTTCGTTTGTAATTGCACACCCAATAAAGCTTCCTCCACTGCAATAGGATGAATATCAGGAAGGCAGTTAGGTTTGTTCTTCCTCCCACTAGAAACCTTTTTCCCAAGGCTATAAGATTAACCACATCTCTCAATAAAGCATGGTAGAGGCACCTCACACTAAGCAGCACTTGATTAATTTTTTCATTTCAACACGTGTATAGTAAGTAAGTAAAAAAGAAGCAAACTAGTAGAAATCAGACGTGCTCAACGTCTACTCTCGCCCTAGAACATGCCAGCATGATTGTATCCCCCAATGAAAAGTCTGTATTAAGATCTGCTCTCCCAAAATATACACTATTGCTGAGCGAAGTAGGGAGAGGTTCAGTTCAGATGGCATCTGAGCCAGTGAATGGTCTGACAATATAGGCAAGAAGTGAGGCTAGTCTTTTATAGACGATGGTAGCCCTATAATAAATTGTAGCCTTAGAAAAGACTTAAGAATGGTTAATCAGGAGGGAGAATAACCCCTGGCTGCCAGTGGGGACAGGTTATTATAACTGTATCATTTGGTTCCACAGGGCAAAAGGTTAGGGTACTAAATGATATTTATGGAAGACCTGGTCAAGGTCTATACTAGCCAGATGTGGACAGTATCTGGACATTTGTTAATGTAAATAGCGATGCTAGGTTACTTTTATAGTCTTACAAGTATTATTGATCATTAATAAGGAAATGCATATTATTCTTGGTACAAAAATCTGTTCTGTTTGTGTTATCAAACATTTAGCCTATCAACATGACAACATTAAAAGTGGGGGAGCCCATTTCTATCACCCTATATGATATCGCTAATGTTTAACTACTGAATTCAATTTTATTAAAATAACAGCTGGCAGTGCGTTTTAAAAGAAAATCTCAAGCAAACATAATAACCTAGCTTTTACTCACCAGTACATCATGCCTTGTTACACATATGACCACACCTTCCTACCAGACTGGTACCTTCTCAAGCTTCATCCAGTGGACAGTTGACCCACTACACCTGATGCCTCTCCTCCCTCTTTGGTTCATGCTCCATTCCTTTGTACCTTTGCAGCTGCTCTCTTTGTGGTTTTAGCAGCCATTTTACAACTCAGGTTGATGTTTTAATGTGGACATATATTTTGTGTGCATGGGGATGGGAGGGGAGCTAGGAGATAAATACTGAGTGTGAGTGATATTAAATGTTAGTCCCGCCCGCCAGACCTACTCACGATCTAAATACAATGGACTGGGGACCACGAGGTTGAGATGTCAACACATGTTGTGTGTTATGGTTATTGTTGGTGGTTACTAGCTAGGATACGAACAACTTAACTACGATAAAAGCAATCGGGAGCTCCTTGCACATGCCTACATGGTTATCTATTCGCATGCCAAGTCAGCACAACACCCAACACACCTAGTACAACACACACGGTCGATTGTCTCTTTCAGCTCTCCTGCTTCCTTCCTCCTCTCCACCTATTCTGCTCCTTGCTGCTGTAAATCGTGGTGTCCCTGGTAGCACAGAGCTCCACATATACACATATACAACACTCACATACAACACACACCTGAGCAGTGGGCATAAATAAAACCTAGCTAACTATATTCAGCGTAGGTGAGCCCACACCTGACCCCCCCCCACCCCCCTCCCCCATGGAAAACCTTCTGAAGGGAAAATCCACATGCTGGGGCAAAAAACTTCCTAACTGCACTGCTCCCACAAACCCACACAAAACAACTGCCTCTGCTGGAGTGTCACCCATCAGCTACCTACAGTCAAGGATCAACCTGTCCAGACTCAAAACATCACAAGGAAAAAATTGCAGGACCACAGCGTGCATATAGAATGCTCAGAACCTTTACATTCCATTATCAATCCATGCTTCCCTATGAGGTGACACCTTCCATCCAATAATCACCATTTAGACAGAGCTTATTTCCTGTCTAATTCAATTCTTTCAACCAACAGGAAATATATTTCCTCTTACAGGAAACGATGATTTTGTTTAACTTACAACAGAAAGCGGAAAATTTCTTTGCTATTGTTTGCTTCCTAGAGCGATCGACTTGATTTTACTTTCTATTATTACCAGGTACCAAGTTAGAGCAATGATTGGAACTATCACAAGGAAGCCATAAGAGAGTTTTTTTAAACACAGAAGTTTCACCGGCTAAACTTGTAGCTGCGGCTTTCCATAATCCCTTCGACCTTTGAGTCAGTTTCTTCTATGTCAATTTGTATCACTCAAGCCACGCGCTAAAAACCTCTACATGTAATTCTTAACCATAAGTCCACATCCATGCATGGGCATGTCGGGAAGTAATGAAACAGTAATGATCTCCCTAATAAACAAAAAAAAAATCATCATTCCCCATTCTCTGACCAGCAACCTCTTCACTGATGCCATTTGTTCCTACAAAGTTTCTCAACTCATCATACACCATGGTCAAAATTAGCTCAAAGATCGTATTCTTGACACCTCATCTTAACAGCATTGATCAAGTTTCTCAGGTTCAGATCCATCACTTGGGAAGTAACAAAGACACATGTTAAGATCACTCTTCATAAGATTACTTAAAAAAAAAAGTTTTCCCATCTCATTGCTCTAGGACCATAACCTGCTTGCATAACAAATGGAATTGAATGATAATATATTCAGTATTAAACATTGCTGTTGTGTTGCAGCTCAAAGGGTTTAAAAAGCTCTTTGAAGATTTACGACCCACAAACTGGCACAAAATAAGAGACACCACCGACTTTGGATTGAATGCTTTTGCACTGCCATGTCTGAAGGTAAAATCAGATGTGCACAAAGACTCTCCACCTAACAGCTACTACTGACTTGCAATCCTTGCAGGATGCAACTTGAAAGAAATTTTTCAAGCTTACTTTGAAGTGATTCTGCAAGGAATAAATGATTCGGAATCGACTGGATTAGTGATTGCCCAGTGGACAATATTTTGGCAACCCTTGCTGGTGCTAATGGGAGAGAAAGGGTATTGAAGAAGAGGAGTACATGTAGAGGAAATATCAACTTTCAACCACTACAAATACAGCACTCTGAATAAATAATCACCATTCTGTACATGTATGCCAGTATGTGAACATTCATAACACACCTTTAATCAATGCATAGTTTGAATTCCCTCAGTGTAATTGAAGATACCATTCTACCACTGCATCCCCCCCCCCCCCCCCCTAAAATGCTGGGGGCACCCATGAACATTGGTCTGGATATATAATCCTGTAAAACAGAGATTGGTAAGAACTATGCACTTCAGTGTCTTCATTAAGTCAATGCAAAGTAGGGATGACTTTGCATCCCCCTCATGCAACCCCTGGATGTATTGGTAGACAATTTCAAGGCAAACTTCCTTCCAATAGCAAAGTTAAAGTCCCACAAAAAAATCACCTTTTTACGTCCAAATCTCCCTCGTCTGCAGGTCTTAAACATCATTATCTTCAATCAATTATAATGGCAGTGCAACATGTAATTTCTCGTGGTCCCCAGTCTATTGTACATCGATTGTCAATAACTAAGTAGGTCTGGTAGCTATAGTCACACGCTAATGCGTCTAAGCATATCCTTGATTCTACAAGATATAAAAAATTAATTGATTATGTAGGATTTGTAGACTGCAATTGAGTAAAAAGTAAGGAAACTAGGAATTATGGAAATTATACATCCATTAATTGATAAATATTACATACCTACATTTAGCACAGAATTCAGTGAGGTAGATTTGCTAAATAATGTAGGTCTGTGATATTTATAAATTAATGTATGTATAATTTCCGTAATTCCTTGTTTCCTTACTTTTTATTCAATTGCAGTCAAGCGATTGCAGCCTACAAATCCTACATCACCAATTTTATTTTAATTAAATTTTTATATCTTGTTTCACTGCATTTTTTTCCCCCTAGTGGGTTCCTACATATATGTTGCATGCATGAGAGCAAACGAAGACGGAAGGGCAACCTTGGAATACCGAGGCTACCTGTTTATATAGCGCATCACATCACAGCAGTATAAGACAGTCACTTGCTATCATCATATCATAATCAAACAATTTCTCAGTTTAAACAGCTAAGGTCTCTGAAATTAAAGTTCTGGCATGTGACTGCTCACACCCCCCCGGCCGCACATGTCATATACAAGAACCTCCATCACAACTATCCTCACAGGATTCAAAGCCCTCTTCTCTTGACTGAAGGTACTCGAATGTTTTTCAGAGCCAATAGCAAAGGCAGGATGATTAATTATGTCTGTGAGTATGTATGGTGTGAGGATTAAAGCAATTGGCCATTCACACCAAAGATGCTTACCAGATTGCTTGCCATTTTCATATGTGGTATAGGCAAAAGGACCACCACTGAATACAACACAGAATAGTTCTACTCCCTTGTATCCAGCTGTGTTGGGGCAAATAGGTGGAGAAGGGAGTGAAGGAGGGGGAGGAAGAAGAGAAGGGGGAGAGAAGAGAGGAGGGGGAGGTAGAAGAGAAGAGAGATGGAAGGGGAGGAGGGTAAAGAGAAGGGGAGAGGAGAGAAGAGAGGAAGAGAAGGGGAGAGGAGGGGAAGGGGAGAAGAGAAGAGAAGATGGGAGCAAAGGAGGGGATAGCAAGCACAACCCTTGGCAACATATCCACACACACAAACATACACATACACCCACCTATCCTTGTGGGATGGTGTTCCCTTTCCTCGTCTCCATCTCCACCTAATAACATCAGCCATGAACAGCTCACATCTGGCAGATGCACGCATTTGAATGAATATAAAACATACCTTCCCCAGAGCAGCATTGTTTGTGGCCATGTCAAGAACAAAGCTGTCCTCATTGGAAGCTTCTGGTGTAGCAACTGCTATGGAATTAGTTCCAAGGGATGCTCTGTCATGGGAGAGATATGACTTATGGGGTTATTGTGAAGGACATTCCCATCCATAGACAAGCATTTACCATTGAACAGAAGTCACATATAAATGGTCCTACCAGCAGGCCGTTTTTGAGAGCTTGCATAGTGTATTGGACTATTCCAATATTTAACCACACACCCCTATGGATGACAATAAATGGTGTCAAGGGGGAGGGGAGGAGACATAATAAATGCTTGTCCAGTTATTTATATTGTCCCAGGGGCCGGGGGTATTTTTTTTGCAATGATTATCATCCATAGCTAGGAATATACGATGGAGGGGGGAGGGGAGGGGGGATGAAAATTAATAGTACACGTCACCCATGGCCAACCAATCATGAATGCCAACTTCATTGGCCTTAATAGCTAGTGGTTCCAGCTTCACGCTATCCCTCCTGCCTTCATGCTAGACCATGGTGTAGCGTGTTACTCGAAACTCTAATTAATAATAACCACACATCACGTGCATTAATACAACATAGTATGCGTAATAATGTGTCCATAGTTCATCACTCCACATCTCCCTTTTCTAGAGCCTATTTGGTGGTCTAGATACACGACCACTCCTTGTAATGACTGGTGTTGGTTGAGCTAACTCCTGTTGCTTATGAGAACCAGATGCATTGGGATTATTTAGATTTGGGGTCTCATATTGCGCTTCTGATTCATGCTCTTGCACTTGTGGTTCAGCTACTTCCTGCTGCTCCCTCGGTGTCTCTTCCTCATCTCGAAGGATAACAACATTATGGGGCACTGGATCAGTTGATTCTTCCGGCACCTGTAATGTCCTTTCCTGATCTTGTGGGTCTATTGCTGCTTCCTGCTGCTCCCTCGGTGTCTCTTCCTCATCTCGAAGGATAACAACATTATGGGGCACTGGATCAGCACTGCTAACACCTCCACCATTGTGTACTACGGCTGAATGACTATGATCCTTTTCCCCTGGGAGAAATTTCAGCTGTCCATAGTTCATCACTCCACACATGGATCCTTCTTTCTTTACTACCAAACCCGCACAGTTTTTGTACAAGCTGCAACGGGGATTGCAGTCCAATCAGAATGCAGGAGCCCAATAAATACATTCTGCGGCAGCTGGTCGTAAAGCCAATCTGATTTAGACATCCTTTACACAATTATTCATTGATACCGATTGTATAACTATTCATTGACTATTGCATAATACGCCTGTGCAAAAACTGTGCGGGTTTGGTACCCGACCTTCCACAATACGCGAAGGTCGGGCTACGCCCAACTAGATCGACGAGTCCGCAGCTCGCCAGAGAAACGTTCAACCACAAGCTTATTCTGGTCTCCACTTTTATGGCTTCTAAGCCGATGAAATCTGTTGTGGGCTATGGGCTAACAAAACTAAGTTTGCTAAGATCGAAATTGTGTCAAGCATAACTCCCCTTACAAAACAAATCCAACTCGGCAGCTTGTTGGTTCTAGTGCTTCCGCATAAGGGCTAAAATTATGCTTCAATCATGACAAAGATACAATGCAATAAACCTCTGATCCGAGCGAATCTTATCTTATCAGATCCGGAAGATGGAGAAACTTTTTTCAGGTTCGAGTGTGGGAAAGAGTGAGCGTTATCTCTGTTATCTACTATGCATTATATGCTTCGTAATTAAGTCCAATGTGTATTGTGTACTTGTAGTTATTTATTTTTTATTGTTTTATCTGACGTCACGCATGAATTTTTTTTTTTGGGGGGGGGGGGGGGGCAACTTTAAAAATGGCATAACTTCACCATCATAGCTCCTACATGCTTTTTTTTTTATTAAGAAGTAAATTATCACACGTTTCATTTTTGTTGTATTTCACGATGGAGCTCTGTAAGGGATTTGTACGCAGCGAAACATTGCGGAAGTTGCTAATGCAATGAGACACGCGCAGTCGCGCTTTTCGATTTTTGGAGGGGTAACTTGTGAGCGCTGTAACATTTGCACCGTAACTGGCGAAGGTACTTCATTTTGGAATATAGTCAGGCATTCATTTATCATTAATTTCATACTTGCTGTGTTTCTTCGTGAAGTTCCTATAAGGACTTATGTTGAGTCAAACACAACCAATTAATTTGTGACGTCAAAAGGCAAAAGATCCATTGTTTAGACACGAGGCCAGGGACGTTCCGGGGAAGAGTATAAAATGACAAGGCGAGTTGGCTTTCCATCCACTAAATTCTGCAATCAAGCAAAAAGCGAAGTATTTTACTGTCTCGTCTGCACTGAAGTTTGCCGCTCGCCAGTCACGTGCCGATCTGGAGCTCACCTGTTTTGTCTCGACTGCCTCACCGAAAGCCTTCGACGAAATCCCAGCTGTCCAGTTTGTCGGGAACCTCTCACTGCCCCCGTGCCCTCTGCCTTTGCTTCAGCACAGGTGTCTGCTCTAGACGTTCAGTGCGTACACGACAAATGTCAATGGAAAGGAACTTGTGGTCGATTGGACAGCCACCTTGATACGGACTGTCTTCACGAGCCCATCAAGTGTTCTGCAGAGGACTGCGGGGCACTCGTTCCTCGTGGAGAGATGGCCACACACGAACAGTTTGTTTGTCTCCAGAGCTGTCCGAACTCCAAGCTAGGTACTTGAACATTTAACGTACGCGTACCAAAAAATGATGATCTAATAACGCGATGAAAATTGTGACTGGAATTGTCTATTGAAGGTGTGCACCGTGCGGGAAAAAAAGCTTGTTTGTGTTTGTTTATCTGCAATTTTGAACTCAGCTGTGTTCCTATGGTAGTTGAGTAAGTGTACTATGAATTGATACTGTTGAAACAGATCGTATTTTCCTCGTCTAGTTACCTACGCACATTGAAAAATAGGTACTTTTTAGACATTGAACATTTTCTGCATATGTTAAGAGGCAGGGGAAAAAACGATTTCAACACTTAGGAAGGGTCATAATCTAGCTGCCTTTAAAATGGTATCAACTTTGGTTGATGCGCAAGGGGTCATACGATGGGATGTGTCTATTCGTTTGATACTGGCGTCAGGTACACCCTTATTATATGAAAAGACCAATATGCTTTAAGAAGTGTTTTCTGCATTTGAATTTATGCTTTAACGAAAAGCAGCATCGTTCTTTCAACCGCTAAGGTTCTATGTCGAGCGATTCTAATTAAAAAGCACCTAATCCTTTGAGAGGCAGAAATTTTGACTTCAGTTACATGTAGCTTGAGCACTAGAAGACAAGGCATTAATTTTTTCGTAACTCTTGGATGATGCGCAAGGCTTGTTTATTGGTGGTCTGGTCCCCAGACCAATATAGTGCACATGAGAGCTCGATGGAATAGGTTCAAGATTTGGTTACCAAATTGCATTTTAAATTCAAGATGAAGACTGCAGCTGATTTGAAGAAGTGTATTGATATTTTATAGAGTGACATCAGTGAAAATAATACCTTACAGGTGTCAATGATAAGGACTAAAGGATTGGTAATGTACATACATATCAATTTGACAAACAAGAACATCACCCAAACAGCCAAAATGGTTGCACTTTGATTTAGGAAATAGAATCAATGTGAATGCAATACAAAGGACCTCAATTCAGATTTCCTAACAGCAATGGCTACATTGAAGAAGAATCTAACATTTAATTGGATTGCTATATTATCCAACTCCTGGGTGAACAATTCGCTCTGCCTATGCAACCCTCTATTATTCACACACACACACACACACACACACACACACACACACACACACACACACACACACACACACACACACACACACACACACACACACACACACACACACACACACACACACACACACACACACACACACACACACACACACACACACACACACACACATACACACCTGACAGAAGACCCAGCAATTTGTTATCCCCGCTGTCTACAGAACCAAGAAGTGGTTTTAAGTGCATGTACATGATTATGTGCATGTACACGATTATTACTGAAGCAGATGTCAATATCAAAGAGAGTAATTAAACAAAGGCTTCAAATTCTTTTGCACAGAAATGAACAGAATCATAAGCTGAAGCAACTAATGACTGATTTGCTTCTATCAGAATGAAGTCAATTAGTAGAAACAGATGAACTAAAATGCATTACTAGTAAAGATGTGGAAAAAACAATACAGCATGTCGCATTACTGTCTTGAATGTATAAACTTGCAGTGTTTTCCACACTATCAGAGCTGTTCTTAAATAACTATTTTATGATCAGCATAGCAAAAGGATCTAAGAAACAATGCAAGCACTAGCTTGCATGGTATTATAGGTAAATTGGTAACTGGTCCATGGATGCAACAACTGCTGCATGTATGCAAATCAAAAGATTGCGATAGCATCACATATGATAAGTCTTGGACCTGAATGGGAAAGTTACAAGTAAAATTATCAAAACCTCTTAATTACTTTTCTAACAAAACTGAAGATGAGCAAGACAATACTGTAAATTAAAACAATATTGTAAATTAAAACAGTTAAGGTATAGAAACACATGAAGAATATGCTGCCATTCCAAAAAACACTACAAAAGAATTAAGTTAAACAGTGTTGCGCAGAGGGCAAATCTGAGTTGTCTGTAGAGTTTTCAGACCTAACTGATGACCAGATGATGGCTATAGTACTTCTGAAAATGGACTGTACTCAGTGTGAACACTTGTGGTTTGGTAGCCAGCAGGACAAAGGTCATGTTATCAATGTAAAATACTTCAGAAAGTCAACAATATCTAAAGTTACAGTTATCTATTGGAAATACGAAGAAACGGAGGAATAAGGAGAAGACATTAAAATGATATTGATTGAATTTGTAGTACACTATATTACTGGTGATCTACAGATCAACGAACCTACTATATTTTAGTAATTAGAAATGTGTACTCAATATGATAGTAATGTTTGGCTTCATAACTATTTGTTTTGCAACAACTGTAGCAAAAAAAAGTCAAACCGTCACAATTTTTTCTTCCCTCGCGCATCACACCGCGTACATGCCAAAATGTGTGTTTGAAATGCCGCAACTTCTGAAATACTCCACCTATAAATACAAATTAGGTATCTTTTTAATGCACATATTTTCCTCTTTCATTTGATATTAAAATCGCCGCATTTGATGCGATTTGAAAAAATTGTTCAAGTACCTATCCAAGCCCAAAGCGGAAGGAAACAATGGCGACGAACAAGATACGTGCAATGTCCGCTTGAGCCGCAACGACCTCGCCGACCATCTCAAAGATCACTGCATACTTCGCCTAACCCACTGTCCTCATCCATCGTGCGAGGTCTCCACACCGTACAATAGAATGCCCACCCATCTTGAGACCTGTCCGTACGCTCCCGTGTCATGCCCTCTACAGTGCGGCGCTCCCAAACTAATTCGTCAAAGTCTTGAAGCACACAAAAAGGACTGCCCCAACGAGCCCGTCCCGTGCGTGCACGCCCCTCTGGGATGTTCCCACGTTGCCCCCAGGGGTGAGATTGGGCGGCATGAACAGGACATAGGAATACATTTTGTGGCTCTCTCCAAGGCCTTTGTGCAGCAACAGCTATCACGTGGACAGCAGATTGACCAGATGCAGAAAACGTTGCAAGGGCTACAAGCCCAGGTTAGTTTACTTAATGAGGCTGAGGCTAAGAGGCAGGCTGAGGCTGAGGCTGAGGCTAAGAGGCAGGCTGAGGCTGAGGCTAAGAGGCAGGCTGAGGCTGAGGCTGAGGCTAGGCAGGCTGAGGCTAAGAGGCAGGCTGAGGCCCGAGCAGGTTTGAAGTGTTATCAGTGTGGTCAGCCAGCAACACACCTTTATAGGAACAACGCTGAGCCACAGCGTAATGATTCATTTCGTATAAATGGATTCTCTGGGACATGTTCTGCTCATATTGGCTATGCCTCCACTACCACATGGAACCAGCTGTGAGTGTTTAGATTCCAGTAGGTGTCAACTAGGAGTTTTCTCATGAAATTATTACTTAGTAGATTTTTTTTGTTTTTTTTTTTTGTTTCAGTTGATCCATTGTTCATTGAGTGAAAGAAGAAATACCCTTTGACATTAAAATAATGTTAACTGAGTAATGAGTTTGAATGATGTATTTGCCATAAAATAATAGGCTGACCAGTATTTGCAGCAATCATACTGTTTCAACCCAGGTGTGTTGATGTACCCTTCACCCAACAAACTACTCAGTCTAGGTTAGTGCGGCTTTATGTAATTATTATCATGTACTGTAGTAGTATTATTTGTGACAAAATGATAATTAAAACATACCAAGGGCTAATATTGGTATAAAGTTCTATTGTCTTCTACAATTGACCCTAATTGTGACACCGAGGAGTCCCTGTGAGTTGGCTCACATCAAAAGTCAGGCTAAGCCTGCCATACAATTGACAGTTGGCATGAGACTTTTAGCAGTTTCCCCTGGTGGCTTGGTGAGTTGCAAGGTGTTGACAAAGTCTGCATGGCTTCTGCCTAAGTCTCATTTGGCTGGCATCATTAGAACTGCTTGCACACCTCGGCTGCCACCTGCTTCCATTAAGGTACTTGAATGTGACAATCTGATCAGAAGGCTGCTGGTTTGCCCAAATCCCAATGAGGGATAAGGATGTCTGCTGGCCATGTTCTATGTCCTTCATGCCCAAAACCACTTTAACTTGAGGACCCATGCAGACAATCTGGGTCAAGATGGAGCTTGAGCTTGAGGGAAGGAATAACTGAGAGCCAAGCAGCTGCATGTGGTGAAGAAATGGATAGCAGACGTGCTGTGTCGGGCAAGGAGACCTTGTCAAGTAACTCTCTTAAAAATGGTGATCTTTAATTTTGCCTGACAGAGATCTCTGGTGCATCACAACATCAAGATGGTCCAACACTAAGGCATCATCAGAGGAGACAAATTCATTAACATCCTTGATGGCCTCAGCTAGTTGCTTGCAAGAAGGTGAGCAGACACCAGAGGCACTTAAAGAGGATATGTAGACAGCTGAAGATTGTTTAGAAAGACTACGGAGCACAAGGCCCCCTCTGCTTGGGCTGAGTTGGGCTTGTTGCCATGCGACATTGGGTGTGTCTATCGCGGTGCATTCAGAAAAACAGTGATGGACATCATCATCAAAGAATTAAAGAATTTTTTTTTCGTCGTTTGAACGTAGTGAATTAGACGGAAACTATGCTCCCTCCGTAAGCTGTGTAGGTGTGATACAAATCACGTGAGTGTGTGGTCCCACGTGGGGGGTATATGTAGGAATGGATTTCTTGACTGAGTCAGTCTAAGCGTTTTGTACAGCGGCTACGAACTTTTGTCCTTCCCTGGTGTGTATGTGCTTGTCAGTTTGGAGTTTCCTTGACAGAAAGCAGATAGATGAGGCAGTCTCTGAAGGCTAGAGTCTGGAACTACGTTATTAATTTTATCTTGTATTGTATTAGTACTATTGCTATTCCATTGGTATGCTGCTACATTTGTACATGTATTTATTTCAGTAGCCGTGTGCACTGGCAATGCTGGCACAATAAGTCATGGGATTTGTAGAAGGGGTGAGGAGGGAGGTCAAAGTTAGGAACACTGAATGTTTCCATAAGAGGTGAAAATGAGCTGAGATCACCCAAGCCAAACACTTCACACTTTGTGCATTGGTGAAAAGACCAAGTGGGGGACCCAGCTTCTGGATGATGGAGAATATCAGCCACTTAGGCCCTGCAACCACACCATCATCTGTGGAATAGCAATCATCATCAGTAGCAATGGCAGTACCAGTTAGTGCAACACAAGGCACAAGACAGAAGAACATGGGGCCTAGTGGGTCACCCTGCTGGACACCAGTGTCTGAGCTGATGATACCCATGGGATGCCACAGAGTGAAGTGGGCACTACATTCATCCAAGAGGGCCTGATGCCACACCAAATTAAATGCATTGCGCATATCAATTTTCATCACCCTTCATCCATCCAATGATCTTCCACACAGTGACTTAGCCCATGGATGATTTTTTTTTCAGCTCCTGATGGACATGCAACTCCCATTTGGAGTGGGGCTAAATATTCACTGGCCTTTTCATTTGTAATTGCACACCCTACAAAGCTTCCTCCACTGCAATAGGATGAATATCAGGAAGGCAGTTAGGTTTGTTCTTCCCCCGCTAGAAACTTTTTCCCAAGGCTATAAGATTAACCACATCTCTCAATAAAGCATGGTAGAGGCACCTCACACTAAGCAGCACTTGATTAATTTTTTCATCTCAACACGTGTATACTAAGTAAAAACGAAGCAAAACAAGTAGAAATCAGACATGCACAATGTCTACTCTCACCCTGGAACATGCCAGCGCAATTGTATCAAGGCAAAAGGTGAGGGTACTACATGTAAATGACATTATGGGTTGCTGAACATCACCCTGGTCAAGGTCTATACTAGCCAGATGTGGACAGTATCTGGGCATTTGTTAATAGGTGTTAATATATATAGCTATGCTATAGGTTACTTTCCCAAGTGTATTATTTTTGTGCATTAATAAGGAAATGCATTAAAATTTCTTGGTATGAAAATCTCTTCTGTTTGTATTTATCAGATATTTGTTTAATTAACCTCTCTCAACATGACAACATACAAGTGGGGGAGGTGAGAGCACACATTACAAATGATTTTTTTATTTTTTATTACAGCTGGCAGTGCATTTTTGAGATGTGTTTTTTAAGTAAATAAATCAAGGTTATTAATTCGTGTCATAACCAGACCCTCAAACCGATGGGCTTCTCAAGCTTCATCCAGTGGAAAGTTGATCCACTACACATGATCTCTCTGGTTCAAGCTCAGAGATATGTGTATACATCTATACCAATTCACTTACATCTATACCAATTCACTTTATAAATGAGCTGCTTAACAGTCCACTCTTCCACACTCTTGAAGGTTGTATCCTGCCTAGTACCCAGTCCACTTTACTCTAATTTTACTTTCCACAGCAGCCAGTGGACCACTATGTGCAAAGAAAGAGTCTTGCAAAGATGGGCATGCAGAGCAATATAATCGGTAGGAACACAGTTGGTTAGTTCGCTGGCATCTTTTTAAATAGTAGGCATGTTCACTACATGTACACGAATCAATTGAAATCTTTACCATGAATTTTCAAGCTTCCTTTTCAATTAATAACCAACCACTGTTTGAATAAATTCCAATGTACAATGCACACACGTCACCTACACCACCTCTGAATACCTAAGAATGTCCATCCATACTCTGGTCTGTGAGCTCAATACAACAGAACAGCAGGTGGTGGGGTGGTCAGGTGGTATAGCCATCACCACCTACATCATGGCTCCCACGATCACTATATGGTAGTGCCCAGATTCAGTCATCAGAGTTCATATATCGTCTCATCCTTATCTCCCACTCCCTTGTGTCCTGTCTCTTCCCTGTGCTGCTGCCGCCCTTTGGTGACCCTCCAGGGTTGCCTGTCCTCTGATAGTGCGGCCTCACAGCATCCACGTCGTAAGGTTGGAAGTGTGTGACCCTTGGCTTGGCACTTCCGCTCAACCCCAGACCAAGTCTGTCGTGCTTTAGGACAGTCCTGATTGGATACTTGAGCCCCTGGTTCTCTGCGCCCAGGCCCTTGTCGCGGTCCCATCCCCTTTTCAGCAGCAGTTGGAAACCTCTGTTTGTCTCTGGGATGCCATAGCTTGTGATATTCGTTTGGTGCTGGCAGCTGAACTGGTGTGCCACGGAAGTCGAGTGGCGCCCAGCCGATACGTGTAGCTTACAAATCTCGCAAAACCTCATGTTTTGCGCGGCCGTGAGAAACCATGGCGCTTCCGCTTCTTGTCTGCTGCTCGACTGTACATCCTCTGCATACCTTAGTATTCTATTAGCCACGAGTGGATGGCCTCCCTTAGAAGCCAAGTCCGCAGCGTTATTCCCTCTCTTGTCCCTCCGGTTCTCCCACTCGGCGCCTTCTGACAGGAGATACTCCACCACGTGAGTGTGTCCCGCGTGAGCTGCAACCATTAGCAACGTCCAACCGAACTCGTCCACTGAATTGATGTCGTGCTGCTTCTCGGACACGGCCTTCTTAATAAGCCGCAAGTCGCCTTCCTGTGCGGACCGAAAGAGCTCTACGAGCGAGTACTTGACAGTAGGTTCTTTAACGGCTGGTCTCGTGAATCCCTTCCTGTGACATCTCTTTGTTCCTTCGCTCGACGTCGACTGTGCTAGTACGTTTTCATAGAATTGCTTCGCTTCTTCACCAGAAATACTCGCCAGTATGGGATGTTTATCACGTTCCGCGCCATCTTTATTCACCTTGCTTGTACCCGTCTCTCTCACAAAAAGGATGGCGTCGCCCGTATCAAATGGTATTGTCTGTCGCAACGTTCGTACAGTGTCTCTATACTCCTTGGACGTCAACATCACGTATGCGTGGTAGCCTATTACGTTCACACGTGAAGTCACGCGAGTTAGTCGACTAACCTCCACCCCCACAGCTAACACATTCGACAACGACTGATAACAAACTGATACAACAATAGTTCAGGCTTTCCCGGGACCTTTGCCTTTACCCAGCTCCTTAACTGAAAGATCTAGTGGAGATAAGGATACATATTAATATAGCACCTCCCAAAATGGAAATATACCTGGTGGTAAGGACTGCTTTAGCTTGTCTGCCTTCTCTTTATCAGTGACAACCAGTGTGTACAGGTATTTGGAGCAGCGAACTTTGAACTTCACCTTGTCTTTGGTCTTCATAATCTTGACCGCTAATGAAAGACACATGCACATTTATCAAACAAAATGTTTATAAAAACGTTTGGAAAGTTGTAGTACGTTTTTAGAGATATTCACGATACAGCACAACCAGATGTTCAATATTAAATGGGCTATTCCAGATAAAAATCGTACACCCCCTCGGAAGAAAATTCGGTTATCTGCGGTGGTTAGCTTTGATACTGATAATATCCAGGGGAATTTATTTGGATGTCTTCCGTGGGGGTGTACGATTTTTATCTGGAATAGCCCAATGAATCCTCTAGTTCTAGACAGCAGGACATAACCAACCTATATGTGTATTTTATAACCATCCCAGTTACCGACAATCAATATGGTCCATTGTGATACAGAAAAGGTTTAATATGGAATGGAATGGGTGCCCCGCATTGAGACACGTGTGTGAATGCCAAACGCTTGCTATTGCCTATCTCTACTGGCGGCTAAACACTTAGCGTATTTACGGTTACACTCACATTTGGCATCCTTTCTTCTGGCTGTGATCAGAAAGTCTTTTATTTCTTCAATTTTCTTGGGCTACAATTAGAACACAAAACGTAGTGGTCCTAAAATACTACTCAAATACTCCTCATATTTCAACGCTCACCATGGTTGGACGACTCCAGCTGCCTCTAGTACGAGCGAACTGTCGATCGAAAAAAAAAAAAAAAAAAAAACAAGTATCAATCGCTTAGCACATCAAAAAACACAGAGCGAGGAAAATGACTGAGCAAATATTATGAGAGCAAGTACAGGAGCAAAACAAACCAGAAAGAACAAAGATGCATGAGGATGTATACACCGCCCATGACTCACGTTGGATAAAAGTGTCCGAAAGGATGTCAAACACGCATGCGCAAAAGATAAGGGGCGTTGCTGTTTCTTTGCAGACTAGCCCTACCCACTTTAAATCTAATTTTGGCAAGCGCAAGTGTACAGCAAACGTCCTGCGTAGTCTTTGCGGACGTCATGCTACGGACCCACGCCGGCGTAGAGCAAACCGGAAGGTCCCCTCGCTCCTAAGAAAAAAGCTGTACCGTCATTTTAGGAGCCCGGATATTGGCCAGAAAACGTACAACGAAACTATGGCCTCTCGCACAATAATGGACGGAGCGAACTCGAATATTCAACGGCCCCAAGGGCCAACCCGTCCGCGTAGCAAGTCCGGTAACATCCAGGAACCTCCTCACCCCGAGATCAGCGCACCGACTGAGGGGGAAGGTGAGCAAACGTTGTGTTAATTGACAGGCAGTGAGTGCAGCATATATATATTTTATATTTAGCAAGAGTAAATTGGCACGTATAATTAGCTATATCTTTCTTTCGCTGGTATTTTAATCTATCTGTCTCTCATACAGTGATCACGTCTTCCAGACCAATGCCCGAAGATAATATTTTAGACGCACTCTTTGAGCGACTCGTGGTAAGTCAGTCGCAGCTATCCCTACATTGCAGAAGGTTGTATTGTTAGTAGACAGCACCCTGCAATCTGGCAACAGCTCCATTACTTAACTGTTACCTGCATGCACGTAACGTTGTTGCGTTTTCATTCGACCTCAAATAACCTTTTAACTCTTGTTTCTTAGCGGAGAATGAGCCTCCAGCCCGAGACAATCATGGATTTGAACACAAAACCTAAAGCTTACAAATGGGGACTGATTCTTGCACAGGTAATTTGGCGCGGTATTCCCGCGGGCTACTCACGTTCAAACTGTTTCACCGGCTTAGCACGAGATGCAGTCCGGTTTATCGTGCGTTTACTACGTGGAGCAGCTTGTGCGACATGCCCATCCGGCACTGAAGGAGGCAAAGTTGAAAAAGAACCTTCTCGAGGGCCTCCAGCCATTAAGAGCAGTCCTAGCTGACCTGGAGGTGGACATGCGGACCAACATGAACCACTCGTATGGGCATATAAGATTTGTTTGTGTAGGGGTGGGGGTGGTTGGAACTTGTGTAGAGAAATTATGAACATGGTGTTGTGTGTGAGGCATGTGGAGGATGCATGTAATACATACATTTGCATGGGGTAGTGTGTGTATTTCATTTCTATTTAAAACGTTGCTTTGAGCAAAGTGCATTGTTACCTCCCTGTGCAGGTGGGTGGAGGAGTTTGTGAGTCCACCAAATCGTGGCCACATTGCCCTCATTGAGCTGGCTAAGGATCTCCTGGACAATCCCCATTCAATCCCTAGGAAGGACCCTCGCAAAAATGAAGTCCTTTGCAGAGACCCTGTAGGCATCTAGGGAGAAGGAGGGGGGGGGGGGGGGGGGGGGGTGTAGGCCAATTAAATACGGCACGACAAATTTAAAATAGAGTTGTGCTTCCAGCATAGATGGCAACTTCAAATGCCATATGTATCATGAAACACTGTACCAACTGACTGCATTGTGATCATATTCTATTTATAGCATTATTTATTGCACACACTCTATTTATAGGAGTGCCTCTACATCTGTGTGCTGTGCCTTAAAACCATCATGAACCATCCAGTAAGTACCATGTCAACATCACATTAATCACACACATCCACACTGGCATGCCTGTACCATTATCACCCACACAACCGTGGCACATCACACACTACCACATCTCTTCTTGATATACAAGACATGCACAAGACATGGGACAGTAACATAGCCCACATCACACCCAGTCAATTCAAACATATACACACATGTATCTTGTATGCACATACATATGCTCGCACATGCATACACACATGTATCCTACATGCAAAAACATACACACATGTATCTTACATGCACATACATACACACATGTATCCTACATGCACATACATACACACATGTATCCTACATGCACATACATACACACATGTATCCTACATGCACATACATACACACATGTATCCTACATGCGCATACATACACACATGTATCCTACATGCACATACAACATACACACATGCTCGCACATGCATAGATACACACACACACACACACACACACACACACACACACAATGTACACTTGCTGAATTAACCCTTTATTGACAGACCGGCTTCTCAGCTGTGTTAAGCTACCCCCCAAGCCTCCCATATCTGCTGTGCTTTCTTCACGACAAAACCCAGACCAACAAATTGAAGACCTTGATTTTAAAGGTGAGGGCAAGAGCATACAGAGATAGATTATGACTGAGGGAAGGGTTGGGGGTGCGGGGTTGGGGATGGGGGGTGAAGCATAGGAACAGAGGGTCCATACCCAATAGGTCTGGTGCCCAGGTGCCTAGTCCATGTTTGCCTGTGCAAACAGAACTAATATTTATTATTCCTCCATCTTTGCCAGCTGTTGCTACAAGTCCTGCTGTCCCCTGGAGGGCATCAGATTGTGCTTAGCGCATTCGATAACTACAGAGTACTGCAGAACCACTTGAAAAGGTTTGAGCCTTTAGTCAAGTCATTGACAGAGGAGCCTGTCGACAGTGGATATCAGGTAACTCTTGCTCACTTGGACCCTCCTCCCTTTTCCCCCTCATTGTCAAAATACACTCCTCCCCACCCCTGTCCTACTGTGAGTTAGGTCCATAAAATAGCCTGTGCCCTTCTTATATGGTGGTTGTAAGCGTGCCCATGTAAGTCTGAGGGACCACACCCCTTCCTCTTTCTCCCCCTCAGGCCCAGGCCTTCTGCCTCATCAACACCATCGTACAGATCAGTCCCGATGTTAACACCAAGGTGTACTATCAGGAGGAGTTCATAGAGGCGGGGCTGGACCCTAGCGAGGTGGAGCAGGTCAGGTGATCCCCCCCCTGTTAGTAGAGCACCCACACAGTCACCCACCCATATTGCACACTACCCAGTGGTTGCACACAACTTCGGACGAAAGGGTGCGGCATGAAATTAACGAGTGGAGAAAGGGCCGCATAGACGTACAAGAGCTGTATGATAAATTGGCCATTGCAAGAGGGAAAATCAGAGGCCTTGTGGAGGATGTAAGGAGATGCCAACATTTGGCCATTTCATTTTTGTGCCTTGCCTCTCATTCTTCCTCTTTCCTCTCACCAGTTGGAATCAACCCATCTGTTGCTACAAGAGGCTGATATTGATAGAGCAAACCTGTATGACCAAGTGAAAACAGTAAGTAATGGAGCAATGACCTACTAGATTTATAACACACACACACACACATGCACACACACACACACACACAACATGGATACCATTAAAAACTAATACGCGCATGCACAGACAATCGAATATTTGTGAGACATATTTGTACACAAAGTTTGGGCCTATGATAGCTTAGTCCATTCAGAGCCAAAGCTAGAGGTAGAAATTCATGATGAAAGGGTTCCTTCTCATAATGAAAGGGTTCCTTCTCATAATGAAAGGGTTCCTTCTCATAATGAAAGGGTTCCTTCTCATAATGAAAGGGTTCCTTCTCATAATGAAAGGGTTCCTTCTCATAATGAAAGGGTTCCTTCTCATAATGAAAGGGTTCCTTCTCATAATGAAAGGGTTCCTTCTCATAATGGAAGGGTTCCTTCTAATAATGAAAGGGTTCCTTCTCATAATGAAAGGGTTCCTTCTCATAATGAAAGGGTTCCTTCTCATAATGAAAGGGTTCCTTCTCATAATGAAAGGGTTCCTTCTCATAATGAAAGGGTTCCTTCTCATAATGAAAGGGTTCCTTCTCATAATGAAATGGATTCTTCCTCATGGTGTGCACCTATTGACTCCTTCAACGATTCCTTCCACAGTGGGGGGAGAAGTACGAGCACCAGAAGAGCAAGGCCATAGAACTTGCAGACACTGTGATGCAGCTAAAGGTGTGTTGAAGAGTGAGGGAGGGGCTTAAGCAAATGGTCATGTAGCTGTGAGAATTCAGTACCTTGCACAAATTGGCACATATGTATGACATCCCTAAGTTACATCTGTTTGTTCTTGAACCAACCTATGTTTAATTCCTATTGTTGTATGTGCATGTGTGTGTGTGTTTGTGTGTGTGTGTGTGTGTGTGTGTGTGTGTGTGTGTGTGTGTGTGTGTGTGCGTGTTATTATGATGTAGTAATTCAATGAATATATATACATATCTAAACCTGGGCCTCTGTATAGTCATTGATAGTTTCCAAAGCAGGTGATTATATCGCTACATTTAACTTGTATGTATGTGTGTGTGTGTGTGTGTGCGTGTATGTATATATGTATGTGTGTGTGTGTGTGTGCGTATGTGTGTATGTATGTATGTGTGTATGTGTGTATGTATGTATGTGTGCACAAATTAAGCATTGCATTGCATAATATGTGAACTGTATTGTCTTCAATGATCATTCTAATGCATATCATTACTGCGTATTGCATATTGCCTCACCTAGGCAACCAACACAGAGCTGACAACTCAGAACCAGAGGCTAGAAGAGTCAAATAAAAGACAGATACTTCATACCACAGACCTGAAGAAGATGCTGGAAGATTTGGTGGTAAGAGAAGGAAGATGGAATAGTGAGGGAGGGGGAGAAGGGAAGAGGGAGGGGGAGAAGAGAGGAGGTGGGGAGGGAGGAGCAAGGAGAGGGGAAGAGGAGGTGGGAGGGAGGAGCAGGGAGGAGATGGGAGGAGGTGGGAGGGAGGAGGGAGGAGATGGGAGGAGGTGGGAGGGAGGAGGGAGGAGATGGGAGGAGGTGGGAGGGAGGAGGGAGGAGATGGGAGGAGGTGGGAGGGAGGAGGGAGGAGATGGGAGGAGGTGGGAGGGAGGAGGTGGGAGGGAGGAGGGAGGAGATGGGAGGAGGTGGGAGGGAGGAGGAGGGAGGAGATGGGAGGAGGTGGGAGGGAGGAGCAGGGAGAGGGGAAGCGGAGGTGGGAGGGAGGAGGAGGGAGGAGATGGGAGGAGGTGGGAGGGAGGAGCAGGGAGAGGGGAAGAGGAAAGGGGAGAATCTTGTGAGACAAGGTCAAAATCGGGAGCGTGAGTGAGAGAGAGAAAAAGGAAAGAGGAAGATGAGAGAGGATAGAGTGTGTGTGTGTATGTGTGTGTGTGTGTGTGTTTCATCATCACCATCTTCACCCACCTTACCAGGAAGAGAACAGGATAATGCAGGCCCACGTTGGTCAGCTTGGTGATCTTCAGCAACAGCTGCAGGCCCTCCAACAGATCCATCTTCACACTACCCAGGACATTACTGCCTCTCCACTGATCACTGACCAGACACAAACTGCTGATGGGGCTCTTGGCAACATACCTGTTCCTCCGCCCCTACCTCCTATAGTTGGCCAAGATGGGACATTTGTCCCCCCTCCGCCACCCCTCCCATTTGGTGAGTGACCACTGTTAGAAAGACCCACATCATCACCCACATCACCACCCGCATCACACCCACATGCCCCACATCACCACCCACACCCACCCACATCACCACCCCCCCACCACCACCCACACCCCCACATCACCCCCCACACACTCCCACATCACCACCCCCACATGCCCCACATCACCACCCACACCCCCACATCACCACCCACATCACCACCCCCACATGCCTTCATGTCCTACACAGGGGTCCCCATGCCTCCACCCCTGCCCGGAATAATTGGACCGGGCTCTAAAAAGCCTGCAATCCCCAACGTTGCCCTACCTCTTCTGAACTGGGTACCTCTGAAAAACTACCAGCTCACTGTGTTCAAGGTACGAGCGCAAGTCAACTGCATGACATGTTATACTGAGAGTGGGGGCCATTTAAAATCATGCTACAAGGAATTGTAGGATTATAGGAGACTGCATGGAATTTGTAAATTTTTGCACGAATATTAGCCAACCCCCAAACTTCACTACTGTAATTTTCTAACCTCCCTTCCCTCTCCCTCCCCTCCCTCCCTCTCCCTCTCCTTCCCCTCCCTCCCTCTCTCCCTCCCCTCCCTCCCTCCTCCCTCCTCAAATCTCAACAGGAAATGGATGATGACTCCATAATAGAAACAATAGACTTCCATGAATTTGAAAATCTTTTCCAAGTGAAAAGGTCAAAGAAAGGTGAAAAGTCAACCTCAGCAAGCAAATGTAAGTCATACAACCTGTGTGTACACACACACACACACACACACACACACACACACACACACACACACACACACACACACACACACACACACACACACACACACACACACACACACACACACACACACACACACACACACACACACACACACACACACACACACACACACACACACACTCTGCTGTACCAAATATAACTGCCCACCCACCCCCTTGCATTCCCCTGCAGCTGAAAGCAAGAAGCACACTCAACTTGCACTCATTGAAGCCAAAAGAGCTAGAAATTTAGGTGAGGCTTAGACCCACCCTAACGGTCCGTTATGTTAGCTCACAACATTTAGTGATTGCCAAAAGGCGAATAGGAAGAACAGCTCAAGATATCTCAGACCTGATCATCAACACTGACCTGGCAGACCTCCTCCCTGAACACTGCGACCTGCTCTTAAAGTTTATCCCATCTCCAGAGGAGGTGACCATATGGGGGAAGGGTTATGGGTGGAGCTGGGCATGGGGGCCGGGGGAAGGGTTAGGGGTGGAGCTGGGCATGGGTAAAGCATTAGGGGTGGAGTTAGGCATGAGGGAAGGGGTTCAGTCCAGCTAGAAATGGTTGGGAATGGGAATGAGATTCTGGACAGTGAGAACATGAGACACAGCATAGCAAAGCAAAGGTGTTACAGGAGCAGCAACTAGACATGAGAGTGTTTTTTTTTTTTTTTTTTTTTTTTCTTTTCCAGTTAAAGGAATTTGAAAAACATGCAAATAAAGCATCAGACTTTGGGGAGGCCGAAAACTTCATGAATGAGGTGAGAGAGAAGTGTTCAAGTGGTACTTTGAATCACCACACCCCTCTTCCGGACCACACCCCTCTTCCGGACCACACCCCTCTTCCGGACCACACCCCTCTTCCGGACCACACCCCTCTTCTGCAGCTATCCAAGGTTGAGAGGTATGAGTCCCGTCTCTCAACAATGGCTTACATGGGCAACTTTGATGAACTAATGAATACTACGCTACCTGTAAGTACCCCTCAAATGTCTACCCACATCCTTCCAATCCCTCCCACCCCACCCCCTCAATCCCCATCCTCCCACACAATCCCCTCCCTCCCTCCCTCCCTCCCTCCCTCCCTCCCTCCCTCCCTCCCTTCCTCCCTCCCTCCCTCCCTCCCTCCCCATCCCCTCTTCATTCCTTCCCCAGATAATCAATGCAGTCCTCACTGCATCTCTCTCTGTGCTAAGAAGTGTGAGATTAAAGAAGCTCTTTGAAGTGAGCCAAATGCATTAGCTGCCCCAATGCCCTCATCTCCCCCTATAGCCTACCCATGTGCCCACATCTCCTCCTATAGCCTACCCATGTGCCCTCATCTCCTCCTATAGCCTACCCATGTCCCCTCATCTCCTCCTATAGCCTACCCATGTGCCCCCATCTCCTCCTATAGCCTAACCATGTGCCCCTCATCTCCCCCTATAGCCTACCCATGTCCCCTCATCTCCTCCTATAGCCTACCCATGTGCCCCCATCTCCTCCTATAGCCTACCCATGTCCCCTCATCTCCTCCTATAGCCTACCCATGTGCCCCCATCTCCTCCTATAGCCTACCCATGTTCCCTCATCTCCTCCTATAGCCTACCCATGTTCCTTCATCTCCTCCTATAGCCTACCCATGTGCCCTCATCTCCTCCTATAGCCTACCCATGTGCCCTCATCTCCTCCTATAGCCTACTCATGTCCCCTCATCTCCCCCTATAGCCTACCCATGTCCCCTCATCTCCTCCTATAGCCTACCCATGTGCCCCCATCTCCTCCTATAGCCTACCCATGTGCCCTCATCTCCTCCTATAGTCTACCGATGTCCCCTCATCTCCTCCTATAGCCTATCCATGTGCCCTCATCTCCTCCTATAGCCTACCCATGTCCCCTCATCTCCTCCTATAGCCTACCCATGTGCCCTCATCTCCTCCTATAGCCTACCCATGTCCCCTCATCTCCTCCTATAGCCTACCCATGTGCCCTCATCTCCTCCTATAGCCTACCCATGTCCCCTCATCTCCCCCTATAGCCTACCCATGTGTCCTCATCTCCTCCTATAGCCTACCCATGTGTCCTCATCTCCTCCTATAGTCTACCCATGTGCCCACATCTCCTCCTATAGCCTACCCATGTCCCCTCATCTCCTCCTATAGCCTACCCATGTCCCCTCATCTCCTCCTATAGCCTACCCATGTGCCCCCATCTCCTCCTATAGCCTACCCATGTCCCCTCATCTCCTCCTATAGCCTACCCATGTCCCCTCATCTCCTCCTATAGCCTACCCATGTGCCCCCATCTCCTCCTATAGCCTACCCATGTGCCCCCATCTCCTCCTATAGCCTACCCATGTCCCCTCATCTCCTCCTATAGCCTACCCATGTGCCCTCATCTCCTCCTATAGCCTACCCATGTCCCCCCATCTCCCCCTATAGCCTACCCATGTCCCCTCATCTCCTCCTATAGCCTACCCATGTCCCCTCATCTCCTCCTATAGCCTACCCATGTGCCCTCATCTCCTCCTATAGCCTACCCATGTGCCCTCATCTCCTCCTATAGCCTACCCATGTGCCATGATGACCATTACATCATTTCGCCTTTCCCTCCTCCCCAGATCATCCTAGCATTCGGTAACTACATGAATGGGAGCAGGAGAGGTGCTGCCTATGGCTTCAAACTAGAATCTCTTACAAAAGTAAGGAGTGCGGAGAGGAGGTGTGGGGAGGAGGTGTGGGGAGGAGGTGTGGGGAGGAGGTGTGGGGAGGTGTGGGGAGGTGTGGGGAGGAGGTGTGGGGAGGACCCAGGGCCATAGGGGTAGCTGAAAATTAGCAATAATGCAAGAGGTTATTTGATATGGGCCTTGCCATTGAGCTAGTAATTGGTTAGTGGAGGTAGGTAAAAGCACTAACACCAAATCTCCAGGTTTAAACTCCCGCATCCTAGCCTTGAATCATACCACCATTTTTGCCATTACGAGTACAGTAACCAACGCCAAACTCTGATCATGACAACGACAATGCAGCAAGCATCAGGGTTATATAGGTTATATGCATGTGCATTCATTAACGCCATCATGATGCATGCACGAGATAACAGGTATCTCCGTATTTAATGCAAGAGGTGGGGCTGTAACAGTAATGTAAGAGGTGGGGCTGTTACAGTAATGTAAGAGGAAGGGCTTTAACAGTAATGTAAGAGGTGGGGCTGTTACAGTAATGTAAGAGGTGGAGCTGTAACAGTAATGTAAGAGGTGGGGCTGTAACAGTAATGTAAGAGGTGGGGCTGTAACAGTAATGTAAGAGGTGGGGCTGTAACAGTAATGCAAGAGGTGGGGCTGTAACAGTAATGTAAGAGGTGGGGCTGTTACAGTAATGTAAGAGGTGGGGCTGTTACAAAATGGCCCATTACAGCTAACTGAGGTTAGGTCTCTGGACAAGAAGCAGACCCTTCTCAACTACATTGCCCATGCGACAGAGACAGTCTACCCCAACATTGTATCCTTCTATGAAGACCTGAACTATGATGCAGCCTGCCAAGGTAACTACACACTCTCCACCATCCCCACCCTCCCCACACTCCCCACCCTCCCCACCCTCCCCTATATGCCCATACCTGCCCCACCCTCTTTCTTGTCTTGCCCTTTTTTAGTGGCTTAGAACAGTGTTATGAATACTGTTATATGTACCATACACCACAACAGCATGGCTTACATGGTGGTAATAATTATGCTTAAGTTAATAAACTGAATCACAGCTATTCCAGGTTCCTGTTAATGGCATTCATGCCCTTCATGGTACCATTGTAGGCTGACCACACTCTGTGGTGGTTTGTGATGTATTTTGTTAGAATTTCCTTGAGAGATGACAGTGAATCTTTTTCAAGCATTCCTCTATAATGCCCTCCTCCCCCTCTACCATGCCCTCCTCCCCTCCACCATGCCCTCCTCCCCTCCACCATGCCCTCCTCCCCCTCCACCATGCCCTCCTCCCCCTCCACCATGCCCTCCTCCCCCTCCACCATGCCCTCCTCCCCCTCCTCCCCCTCCACCATGCCCTCCTCCCCCTCCACCATGCCCTCCTCCCCCTCCTCCCCCTCCACCATGCCCTCCTCCCCCTCTACCATGCCCTCCTCCCCCTCCACCATGCCCTCCTCCCCCTCCTCCCTCTCCACCATGCCCTCCTCCCCTCCACCATGCCCTCCTCCCCCTCCACCATGCCCTCCTCCCCCTCCACCATGCCCTCCTCCCCCTCCACCGTGCCCTCCTCCCCCTCCACCATGCCCTCCTCCCCCTCCACCATGCCCTGCTCCCCCTCCTCCCCCTCCACCATGCCCTCCTCCCCCTCCACCATGCCCTCCTCCCCCTCCACCATGCCCTCCTCCCCCTCCACCATGCCCTCCTCCCCCTCCACCATGCCCTCCTCCCCCTCCACCATGCCCTCCTCCCCCTCCACCATGCCCTCCTCCCCCTCCACCATGCCCTCCTCCCCATCTCTTACCTTCTCCCACTTCCAGTATCAATGCAGCTTCTGTTGGATGACGTCAAGACAATAACCAAGGGACTTGAGGGACTCCAAAGTGAGATGGATCTGCAGCCAGACAACTTTGCTCTATTCATATCCACCCTAGCAGTCTGAATGGCAGGGGTGGGGACCTTGGTAACCAGGGGTGGGAACCTTGGTAACCAGGTTCACGACCATGTAACCAGAGCTTTGGTAGCGGTCATTGGAATGGGCATGGACCAGAATCAGAATGGACCCAGTAGAATGCATCTGTGTGTTGTGGGGATGTTTGTATTGTGCACATGTCTGTGTACATGTCAGGTATATTGTGCATGAATGCTGTACTAAGTGTAAGTGTGTGTGTGTGTGTGTGTGTGTGTGTGTGTGTGTGTGTGTGTGTGTGTGTGTATGTGTGTGTGTGTGTGTATGTGTGTGTGTGTATGTGTGTGTGTGTGTGTGTATGTGTGTGTGTGTGTATGTGTGTGTGTGTATGTGTGTGTGTGTGTGTGTGTGTGTATGTGTGTGTGTGTGTATGTGTGTGTGTGTATGTGTGTGTGTGTGTGTGTGTGTGTGTGTGTGTGCGTATCTATGTGTGCTTATTGACAATTCCCAACATGGGTACAGAGCATTCCTTGACAGTTCAAACAGTTTCTACAGCCACGCCCACAAGAAGGTGGCCCAGGTGCAAGAGGTCACCACAAAGATGGAGGATGCATATAGGGAGGTGTGCCTCATGTTTGGGGAAAACTCCAAAACAACAGACCCTGCCGACTTTTTTGGAGTGTTTAAACGCTTTGTGATGGAGTGGAAGGTATGCACCCTCACTGTACACACCCCTCACTGTACACACCCCTCACATGCGTGTACACATCCCTCACTATATCAGCATGTACACACCCATGCATGTACACACCCCTCACTGTACCAGCATGTACACACCCCTCACTGTACCTATCCTTCACTGTACCAGGTAGCGTTCAGTCTGTATATGAAATACCCATACCACACTGTGCAATGGCCACCTTCCATACCACACTGTGCAATGGCCACCTTCCATACCACACTGTGCAATGGCCACCTTCCATACCACACTGTGCAATGGCCACCTTCCATACCACACCATGCAATGGCCACCTTCCATACCACACTGTGCAATGGCCACCTTCCATACTACACTGTGCAATGGCCACCTTCCATACCACACTGTGCAATGGCCACCTTCCATACCACACCATGCAATGGCCACCTTCCATAGCGCACCGTTCAATTGCCACCTTCCATACCACACCGTGCATTTTCCCACCACAGAAAGCAGTCCAGGAAAATCACACAGGAAACAGGGTACTTTCCAGCAACCTAATCAAATCTCAGGAGATGAGGGAGGCGATGGCAGACATCGCGACTGAGGCAGCCCTGAAGGTCCAAAGGAGAGAAGCAGCCGAGGAGGGGGAGGGGGAGGAGGAAGATGGCAGTGAAGATGCTCATGACAACAGCAAAGATGGCCGCCGCAGCTCTACTAGTACACAAAAGCAGCCCAAAGGAAAGAGCCAACAGCCCACAGACAACAACAGTGCACAGCAAAGGGACAAGACAGTCAGCAGAGTTGAACCTCAAGTCAGAAGGCCACCTGGGCCCCAGGGAAGAGATCAGATGAGTACGACACTCAGAAATAACGTCATGTCCAGCAGAACATCACTTCTGGATGACGAGTATTATACAGGACTGACAGGTAGCAACAATCCCTAATAGCCCCACCCCCACCCTCACCACCCCCCACACCACCATTGCTCCATGTTCAACAGAGGTGGTGATAAAATCCTGATTACATTGAATATGAAAAGCGTGCTGGCATGAAGACAAGGGTGTACCAGGGTTGCCGAGGTTAAGGTTAATATTTAACCATCGTAACAGCGATATATCGCGTTTTAAGCGCGGTTAAATATCGCAGTTAAAATATACAGGTACATGAATTTCAGCAATGGCAGGAAAAGTGAATAAAAAGCTCACACCTTACCAAGTGATCTCATAAAAATAGACCACAAGCAGTAGCGAAGTGTGGCAGTTCTTTGCTATTCACAAGAGCTACTTGATGAACCTTGGGTGGTTTGCACCTAGTGCAACGAGTCAAGTAGACATGGCAATACCACTACTAACATGAGGCATCACTGAAGGTCAGTACGTTTTACCGTGAATGTCATCACATCCAATCCCATACCTTTCCAGTTCTAGCAAAGTTAACAGCACCATGCAGTCTCCTTCAGATGCTAAGAAGAGGTGAATGAGTACCATAGACACCTTTGTGCAAAAAAATTCCAGGAAGATACCAAGGATATCACCGGCTACAAGTACAAGTTGTGATGATTTGGTCAAAGAGCCAACAGCAGGATAATACTACACAGAAAAAAATAGACCTAGTATCTAGCTTTCCATGGCCATTTTCTCATCGCTCCTTGACCTAGTTCCCTTTACGTCGCGCGTTTCTTCCCATTTCCCGTATAGGGCAGATATGTACTGTCTTTCGCCCTAGTTCTAGCTGTTTATCCCTGCTACAAGAGTGCCTCTTTCCCGTTACTGCGGCCCTCAGTTATTGCAGCCCAAAGGAAAGAGCCAACAGCCCACAGACAATAATAGTGCACAGCAAAGGGACAAGACAGCCAGCAGAGTTGAACCTCAAATCAGAAGGCCACCTGGGCCCCAGGGAACGGATCAGATGAGTATGACACTCAAAAATAACGTCACATCCAAAAGTAAAAGCAGTCTAACAAGAACATCACTTCTGGATGACGAGTATTATACAGGACTGACAGGTAGCAACAATCCCTAATAGCCCCACCCCCACCCACACCACCATTGCTTCATGTTCAACAGAGGTGGTGATAAAATCGTGATTACATTGAATATGAAAAGTGTGCTGGCATGAAGACAAGGGTGCACCAGGGTTGCCGTGGTAAAGGATAATATTTAACCGTCGTAACAGCGATATATCGCAGTTACAGCGTTTTACGCGGTTAAAATATACAGGTACATGTATTCAGCATATAAATTATAGGCCTACGCTTCCAAACTTTTAATGGCTTTCCCCAGTGTAAATGCTTGGTGTTTCCGTGTTTGAATTAAGATAGCTGTAAATATCAGCATACTCAACCTGAGGCCACATATCACTTACAATGCCTTTCTCATACGCAACGTACGGATCTTTCTAGCTGCATTTTACTGCAGTCACACGCACGCAACTGGTACTCAGGAACCTCCAATCACTCGCAATCACTCTATATTACGGTGTGCTTTTAACACTCAAAATGGCGCCTAGCAACGGTTGCTATTTATTGATGACGATTTATGACGCTAGTTTACCTCTATAAGACAATTAACTTGTACGTACGGGTTGTACAGTACACTATTAGTCAAATAATGAATGAAACAAGATATAAAAACATTCTCTCTGAGAAATAAAGCAATGGTGGTGTAAAAGGAAGGGAACAAGGAGATAAAATAATTATTCCTATATTTAGCAACATAAATGTAAATTATGTAATGCCGTTCTACTAAGTGCTAAGTATAGGAATAATTATTTTATCTCTCCGGCCAATCCCTTGTTCCCTTCCTTTTTACACCACTATTGCCTTCAAATCCTATATCGGGACCTACGTTAGTAGGTCCTATGTAGGATTTGAAGTGTCATGAATACGATTAGCAAAACACCAGATTCCATTATTGCCGATGCACCGTAGAATCAGTTGGAATTTAGCGAGCGTATTTGGATACAGCCAACAATTATCTACAATGTAGTAAAACTGCCGACGCTTAGAAAGCTCAGACAACAGAGATAACGCTCACTCGTTCCCACACTAGAACCTGAAAACATGCGATTCCTTCTTCTTCTTCCGGATCTGATAAGATAAGATTCACTCGGATAAGAGGTTTATTGTGCTGTATCTTTGTCACGATTGAAGCGTAATGTTAGCCGTTATGCGGAAGCACTAGAACCACCAAGTTACAAACTTACTGCCGAGTCGGATTTGTTTTATTATTTTCGTAAGGGGAGTTATGCTTGACACAAATTCGATCTTTAGCAACTTAGTTTTGTTAGCAATAGCCCACAACAGATTTTATCGGCCCTTGGAAACCATAAAGTGGAGATCCAGAATAAACTTGTGGTTGAACACGTGTTTCTGGCGAGTGTATGCAGCTGCAGTCACGTCGATCGCCAAGAGAAAAGAATAGTGCAAGAATATTGCCAGTTAAATTATGACACTGACAGTTGTACGTGTGGTTGTGCTGACGAGTCGCGCGATGAAGCTCCGAAAGACCGTTCACGTGAAAAAAAAAAGAACAATTGAACGCTACAAAGTGGGTTAAGCCGATCGCAAAAGTAAGAAGGATCGATAGGCTAGCATGAAGGCAGAAAGAAGGCGGATAGCGTGAAGGTGGAAAACCACTGCATGCAACTGGCCGTCGCAATTAAGGCCAAAGAAGTTGGCATTGATTGGCCATGGGTGACTTATACAGGTGAGCTACCTAACATACAACGAAAGTAACACTATATTTGCGCCCCCCACCCTCATGTAAGCAAGCTGTCAAAGATGACCTGTTGGTAGGACCATTTATAAGTGAGTTTTGTTCAATGCCGACAATGGTAACGGGAATGTCCTCCACAATTGCGTGGTCCCACTAGAGCAAATCAGGTGCTGCTCATTCAAGCTGCAAAGGTGATGGAAAACAGAACACCGTCCCACCAGGATGGGGGTGAACCACTCTGAATAGGTGGGTGTATGTGACTGTGTGTGTTGAAAAGTGTGTGCCATGTCTCATGGATATGTTGCCAAGTGGTGTAGTGTTGTGCTAGCTATCCCCCTCCCCTTCCCTCCTGTCTCATCTTCTCTTCTCTCCTACCCTTCCTCTCCATTCTCTTCTCCCCTCCCCTCATCTCCCCCTTCCCTCTTCTCTCCTCTCCCTCTTCTCTCCTCTCCCCCTTCTCTTCTCACCCCCTTCCCTCCTCTCTCCTCTCCCCCTTCCCTCCTCTCTCCTCTCCCCCTTCCCTCCTCTCTCCTCTCCCCCTTCCCTCCTCTCTCCTCTCCCCCTTCCCTCCTCTCTCCTCTCCCCCTTCCCTCCTCTCTCCTCTCCCCCTTCCCTCCTCTCTCCTCTCCCCCTTCCCTCCTCTCTCCTCTCCCCCTTCCCTCCTCTCTCCTCTCCCCCTTCCCTCCTCTCTCCTCTCCCCCTTCCCTCCTCTCTCCTTATCCCCTTCCCTCCTCTCTCCTTATCCCCTTCCCTCCTCTCTTCACCCCCTTCCCTCCTCTCTCTTCCCCTCCTCCTTCCCTCCTTTCTCCATTCCCTTCTAAAAGACGAGCGGAACGTCTGAAAGTGAGAGCTAGTAGCCCTATTAAAAGAACGACCTTTAAGTTTAGTCGGGCCAGCCCAACTACTTCAAATTTTAGCAAAGCAAAAGCACGTGCTTGTTTATTGTACGAAGAGGATCAGTATTCAAAATAAAAGGCAGGCAATCTGGTAAGCATCTTTTGTGTGAATGGCGAATTGCTCTGATCATATACATGTACTCACATTAAGGACAGACATTTATGGCGATTATTCCTGATGCCTTCACTACTGGCTTTGAAGAACGTATGAGTACCTTCAGTCAAGAGGTGAGGGCTTTGAATCCTGTGAGGATAGTTGTGATGGAGATTCGGGTTGGGGCTACATGTATGTCAGTTTAGGATGTTTTGGTTGGAGCCATGGGAAGGGCAATTATGGTTTGAGCTCACATTATATTTTGTGACTTCACTACTAATTCCTCCTTTCCTACACTACTACTTTCTTTAGGGATCCCCTCATCTTCCAGTCACATGCCAATTCAGAGACATTAACTGTTTAAAGGAAATTGTTTGATTGTGATGTGATTTAATGATGATAGCAAGTGAGCAGAACAAACTGTCCTATTGTACATACTGCTGTGATGTATGTGATGCAATGGGTTGTATTCCAAGATTCCCCTTCCTTCTACGTTTGTGCTCATGCATGCAATGTATAAGTACATGTCGGAACCCGCCGGGGGAAAAAAAGGAGTGAAACAAGATATAAAAATTTAATTAAAATAAAATTGGTGATGTAGGATTTGTATAGATAGCAATTGAGTAAAAAGTAAGGAAACAAGGAATTACGGATATTATGCATTCATTAAATTATAAATATTACATACCTACATTTAGCAGACCTTCAGGCAGGTAGATTTGCTAAATAATGTACATGTAGGTCTGTAATATTTATAATTTAATGAATGCATAATATCCGTAATTCCTTGTTTCCTTACTTTTTACTCAATTGCTATCTATACAAATCCTACATCATTTAAATATCTTGTACCACTAACTTTCTCAGAGAGAATGTTTTATATCTAGTAATCTAATTGACAAAGCACCTGCCCTGATTTGGAAAAGTATGCTTTTCTCGTTCCCAGTCCTTCATACTAACTACCGGTAATATGACGAGGCGAGTTGGCTTCCCATCTAATATATTCTGCAATCAAGCAAAGAGCGAATTTTTCCACTGTCTCGTATGCTTCGAAATTTGCCGCTCACCAGTCACGTGCCGATCTGGAGTTCAACTGTTTTGTCTGGAGTGCCTCACCGAAAGCCTTCATCAGAATGCCAGCTGTCCAGTTTGTCGGGAACCTCTCACTGCCCCCGTGCCCTCTGCCTTTGCTTCAGCACAGGTGTCTATTCTAGACGTTCAGTGCGTACACGACAAATGTCAATGGAAAGGAACTTGTGGTCGATTGGACGCGTACGTTAAAAGTACAAGCTACACAAGCTGCATTACTTGAAGCCCAGGTTAGTTTACTTGACAGGCTAAAAGCCCAGGTTAGTGTACTTGACAGGCTACAAGCCCAGGTCGCTTTGCTTAATGAGAAGATGTCACTACTTCAGCCATTGGTGGCTGAGGCTGAGGCTAAGAGGCAAGCTGTGGATAAGTGGCTGGTGCTATGAGGCAGCTAAACATGCCGATGATTTTCAAATATTGACCTTGGAACCTCACATATTTAGAGGTGCTTCTCCTCGTAGTAGATTTGCATGTGTTCTGTTTGTGTCAATTGCAGTTCATTGAGTGAAAGAAGAAATATCCGTATTTTTTTAAAACACCAAGTTATGAGTTTAAAAGTCATTATGTATCTGCCATCATTTGCAGCAATCATGCTGTTTCCACCCAGGTGTGTCTTGCTGTACCCAAAATCTACTTTGCCACTCGCCAGTCATATCCGTATCTGGAGCTCACCTGTTTTGTCTTGACAAGATGCGGGGGGGGGGGGGGGGGGGGGTATATAGGTCTCAGATGTTCAGTACTGTGTTCTGCCCTGTGAACATGCCCCAATTTTCACGTTGGTTGATATTTTGAAGTACGTTACAAAGCAGTCTTAGTTATAGCCTCGTACCCAGACCCAAATGTACGTACTGATCTTACAGTATGACATTTATGTACAGAGGCACATGACATCAATGTACTATGTGATGTCGTACTGTAAGTGATGATTATCGTTACATACATTTGGGTCTGGGTACGAGACTATCTTAGTTAGGCTAACAGGGTAGGCTATAGGAGGAGATGAGGACACATGGGTAGGCTATAGGGGGAGATGAGGGCACATGGGTAGGCTATAGGAGGAGATGAGGGCACATGGGTAGGCTATAGGAGGAGATGAGGGCACATGGGTAGGCTATAGGAGGAGATGAGGGGACATGGGTAGGCTATAGGAGGAGATGAGAGCACATGGGTAGGCTATAGGAGGAGATGAGGGGACACATGGGTAGGCTACAGGAGGAGATGAGGGCACATGGGTAGGCTATAGGAGGAGATGAGGGCACATGGGTAGGCTACAGGAGGAGATGAGGGCACATGGGTAGGCTATAGGAGGAGATGAGGGGACATGGGTAGGCTATAGGAGGAGATGAGGGCACATGGGTAGGCTATAGGGGGAGATGGGGGCACATGGGTAGGCTATAGGAGGAGATGAGGGCACATGGGTAGGCTATAGGAGGAGATGAGGGCACATGGGTAGGCTATAGGAGGAGATGAGGGGACATGGGTAGGCTATAGGAGGAGATGAGGGCACATGGGTAGGCTATAGGAGGAGATGAGGGGACATGGGTAGGCTATAGGAGGAGATGAGGGCACATGGGTAGGCTATAGGGGGAGATGGGGGCACATGGGTAGGCTATAGGAGGAGATGAGGGCACGTGGGTAGGCTATAGGAGGAGATGAGGGCACATGGGTAGGCTATAGGAGGAGATGAGGGCACGTGGGTAGGCTATAGGAGGAGATGAGGGCACGTGGGTAGGCTATAGGAGGAGATGAGGGCACATGGGTAGGCTATAGGAGGAGATGAGGGCACATGGGTAGGCTATAGGAGGAGATGAGGGCACATGGGTAGGCTATAGGAGGAGATGAGGGCACATGGGTAGGCTATAGGAGGAGATGAGGGCACATGGGTAGGCTATAGGAGGAGATGAGGGCACATGGGTAGGCTATAGGGGGAGATGAGGGCACATGGGTAGGCTATAGGGGGAGATGGGGGCACATGGGTAGGCTATAGGAGGAGATGAGGGCACATGGGTAGGCTATAGGAGGAGATGAGGGCACATGGGTAGGCTATAGGGGGAGATGAGGGCACATGGGTAGGCTATAGGGGGAGATGGGGGCACATGGGTAGGCTATAGGAGGAGATGAGGGCACATGGGTAGGCTATAGGAGGAGATGAGGGCACATGGGTAGGCTATAGGGGGAGATGGGGGCACATGGGTAGGCTATAGGAGGAGATGAGGGCACATAGGTAGGCTATAGGAGGAGATGAGGGCACATGGGTAGGCTATAGGAGGAGATGAGGGCACATGGGTAGGCTATAGGAGGAGATGAGGGGACATGGGTAGGCTATAGGAGGAGATGAGGGGACATGGGTAGGCTATAGGAGGAGATGAGGGCACATGGGTAGGCTATAGGAGGAGATGAGGGCACGTGGGTAGGCTATAGGAGGAGATGAGGGCACGTGGGTAGGCTATAGAAGGAGATGAGGGGACATGGGTAGGCTATAGGAGGAGATGAGGGGACATGGGTAGGCTATAGGAGGAGATGAGGGGACATGGGTAGGCTATAGGAGGAGATGAGGGGACATGGGTAGGCTATAGGAGGAGATGAGGGGACATGGGTAGGCTATAGGAGGAGATGGGGGCACATGGGTAGGCTATAGGAGGAGATGGGGGCACATGGGTAGGCTATAGGAGGAGATGAGGGCACATGGGTAGGCTATAGGAGGAGATGAGGGCACATGGGTAGGCTATAGGAGGAGATGAGGGCACATGGGTAGGCTATAGGAGGAGATGAGGGCACATGGGTAGGCTATAGAAGGAGATGAGGGCACATGGGTAGGCTATAGGAGGAGATGAGGGCACATGGGTAGGCTATAGGAGGAGATGAGGGGACATGGGTAGGCTATAGGAGGAGATGAGGGGACATGGGTAGGCTATAGGAGGAGATGAGGGGACAGCAAAGGGACAAGACAGTCAGCAGAGTTGAACCTCAAGTCAAAAAGCCACCTGGGCCCCAGGGAAGAGATCAGATGAGTATGACACTCCATGTCCAAAAGTAAAAGCAGTCTAACAAGAACATCACTTCTGGATGACGAGTATTATACAGGACTGGCAGGTAGCAACAATCCCTAATAGCCCCACCCCCACCCTCACCAACACCCACACCACCATTGCTCCATGTTCAACAGAGGTGGTGATAAAATCCTGATTACATTGAATATGAAAAGTGTGCTGGCATGAAGACAAGGGTGCACACATCGTTACACAATGGGTTAATGTGCATACATGGGTACACAAAGGGTTAACATAGATGTGCATACATGGGTACACAAAGGGTTAACATAAATGTGCATGCTTGGGTACACAAGTCTCATGATAGGGGAAAGTGAGGAACGAGCATACATGTGTGCTCCATGACGTCTTCCATCAACGCTTACATTTCTTGGGTACCAGGAATGCGTCCAGGGGACCTTCTGCTTCCTCCAGCTTCTTCTTTCTCCCCTGTGCACCATTCCGCCTTACAAAAGCAGCCACGTCAAACTTCCTCTTGCAGCCCTGGTAGTTCATGTAACGAATCTTGCCAAACACGGGTCGCTCTGCCCATCCCTGGTCGTGGATACCACAGATGGACCACATGCAGCCTGGGGGGTTAAAGGTGTCACATGACAGGTCATACTACAAGCAACCAAAGGTAGTATTAAGGTGTCACATGACCATGTGGATACATCACATGCACAATAACTATAAAGGTATCACAAACATTGTGCTAGAAATGTAGTAGTACAAGGTGAAGAATTCCCTCTGCCCGTACAATCCCTTCACACATCACCATGCCAGAATACCACTTACATGTAACACTATAACCAGCCACAAAGGAATTCATAACCTTTGGGGAAAGGGCACACAGGGGCATTTGTGCTAATTCACCAACATAGCCATTGGGGTTCCTCCCATCTTTACTCACCAACATAGCCATTGGGGTCCCTCCCATCTTTACTCACCAACATAGCCATTGGGGTCCCTCCCATCTTTACTCACCAACATAGCCATTGGGGTCCCTCCCATCTTTACTCACCAACATAGCCATTGGGGTCCCTCCCATCTTTACTCACCAACATAGCCATTGGGGTCCCTCCCATCTTTACTCACCAACATAGCCATTGGGGTCCCTTCCATCTTTACTCACCAACATAGCCATTGGGGTCCCTCCCATCTTTACTCACCAACATAGCCATTGGGGTCCCTTCCATCCAGCTCGTACTTGTCATTAAGCCAAATAGCCACTCTGAGGGCCTCTGAAGGGGCTGGGGACCACTCCAAGATCTTCTTGGCCCAGTACATCCTCACATAGCCGTGCATCTTACCATCCCTGACCATCTGGAGCTGAGAAGTGATGAGGGAAGGAGGTGGATGGAGTAGGGTGGTGTAGGTGAACAGTAGGTGGTTGGGTTGGATGATTATAGTATAGTAAAGGATGAGCCCTGATCATGTGATATGAGCCCTAATCATGTGATTTGAGCCCTAATCATGTGATTTGAGCCCTGATCATGTGATATGACCAGATAAGACCTATACCAGATGAGACCTAGCTTACTTGGGCTGCATTAATCAGTACCAGATAAGACCTAGCTTACTTGGGCTGCATTCCACAGATCGTCGTGAGTCTCTGCTTTCTCAAACTGCTCAGGTGAGTACAGGTACTCCCTCTTGTCCCCCTCGTGGAGACGTAACGTTTCCTGTGCCCAGGCCGACGCCCCCTCTACACTGTCATACTTTGGGTTATAGAAGCAGAAGTTATCAGCTAGCTCGCGCCGAACCACAGCCTCTTCTATGAAGGCATCCACAGACTTCTTTGTGGAAGCATTCTGGTACTCCTTAACTCGAAGGATGCATTTCTGTATGCTGATCTGACCTGATAAGGGGAGTGGTATGGGAGGGGCATAAGGGGAGTGGTATGGGAGGGGCATAAGGAGCCATATTTTCCTTCCCCACCCAATCACACCATGTTATCCTTCCCTAGCTCCTCCCACCCCGCCATATTTTACTCACACTGCCATCATCTCCTTCCCGCTCAAGGTACAAGTACCCACAGCACTTACCAAAATGAAACCACGGCGACAGGTTGCTAAGGGCATTTAAGTTAGGGTCATTACGCCCAGAATGGAAGTCCCTCAGCCTTGTGGTACAGAACTCCTCCAAGACAGTCATCCCTGCTTTGTAACCAGGTGTGGCCCAAGGAACTTCCCCTACAGTACGGTCCACCTGCAGGCTGGAATCTGCAGCTGTCCAATCCACACACTGAAAGGTCAACATAGAGGTCAACGGTCAACATAGAGGTCAAATGGCTACAACATAGAGGTCAAATGGCTACAACATATCACTATAATCTCTTAACTACACATGACCCTTCTCCACTAACTCATGGCTCCACCCCCACTGCTCCACACATGTAAGACGCTCACCATGAACATGCCCTGTGGTGGTGGATAGGGATGCTCTTCCACAGAAGGCATCTCTCCAAGGAACTCCGGCAGGTTGGCTTGCACCTTGGGTCTGATGGTCCTAGCTGCATACTCCAGGCGAGGGGAGGCCACCCAACATGGTACAATGTTGTGGGCATCTACCTTTTGAAGGCATTGTCCAGAAGAGCGAGGGAGGAAAGGTGGAGGGAGAGGTGGAGAGGAGAGGGTGAGGGAGAGGAGAGGGAGAGGGTGAGGGAGAGGAGAGGAGAGGAGAGGAGAGGAGAGGAGAGGAGAGGGGAGGGTGAGGGAGAGGGTGAAGGAGAGGAGAGGGTGAGGGAGAGGGTGAGGGAGAGGGTGAGGGAGAGGAGAGGGTGAGGGAGATCGGAAGTACATGACACATCTATCCACTGTACATACATACACACAGCCCACTTAGATGTATAGAGATCTTTCCATAGGGCGTGGCCAAGCTTTACACTAACCTATCATACACGTTTACCACCCAAACATGACATCATTGGGTGGCAAAAACAGCAAAAGATATATAAGCACATGTATTGGTAGGCGGGCAAATGACATCAATGTACTATGCCTATGGAAAGACCTCTAACCATGTACCATTGTGCATACATACATACATGCATGCATGCATACATACATACATACATACATACATACATACATACATACATACATACATACATACATACATACATACATACATACATACATACATACATACATACATACATACATGCATACATACGTACATACATACATACAATACATACATACATACATACATTATGCATACATACATACATACATACACACATACATACATACATACATACATGCATACATTATGCATACATGTACATGTATAAAACACAACTCACACATAAAGAATGCAGAATTTCAACACACATGTATGCATACTAAAATGCACACACATATACACACACATGTACGTATCACATGCATGTACACATGCCTGCGCAATAAAAGGCCATAACCAATTGTGCATTTATTGTGTTGGTCCGTACAAATGTGTGTGTGTGTGTGTGCATGTGTGTGTGTGTGTGTGTGTTGCAAACACCTGCACCAACGGAACAGATGACTTTTCAAGCTCCCTCCCCACATCAGCAGCCCAGGCTGTGGGGACCCTCAGGGGGCTGAAGTCACACACCACAGAGGACGCAGCGTGGGAGGCAGCGAGGTGGGGCACCTGCTCTTTGTGAAGGCCCATCAGGAGACAGAACGGTACCTTCAAACTCTGCAGTTCCTACTGAACAATAAGTGAAGTGGGTAAGTAAACATAGCCATAACAGATATGAACATGGAGCCCAGAAAAGAAATTGTAGAGGGGGTGGCACGGAGGGTGGGCACGAGGCAACCAGCCATCTTGAAATTATGCATGTCGAATTTCGGAAAGGGGTAGTACAACAATGCCTACAGTAATTGTACTTAACTTGTTCTACTCCTCTTAACCCTTTCAACATGAAGCCGAACTGTCGGATAGTGGCATCCAAGAACTTGGGTACCAAACAGAAACACACGATCAAGGGTACCGAACGCTTCAACGCCAGTTTCTGGGCGTAAATCAAAGCCCAGTTATCTGCGTGTATGCAAAATGTTGAACAACATGTTAACTTTTTTTTTTTTTTTTTCGAACCTTGCACACGTTGGTCCCTAGACATCCAATAGAGCACGGGCCCTCGCCCCGATGGGACCGCACATTTTGTAAGAAGCCTACATCGCTTATGGTTGAAGCCTGGCACGTGAAGTTCTTTTGAAGACTCGAATTCCATTTTGCATTTGCCCGCGCACTTGAAATAATAACAATAGCTAACTATATAATAGAGCGCAGAACGCCGGCCCCTCAAAGAAGCTGCTTATGTAAAATGACAGCTGGTGATATAATAAATTTTATTACATCCGTGTGTCGCTATCATCGTGCTTCTCTTTTCTGAATGGAAAGAGAAGTGAAGCTCTCCAGCAGACCTTGCACGTGATCCACCTACACGCCACGCGCGATGTGGAATGAACTTTGTCAAAGAGTTGCAAAAAGGCTGCAATACATTTACCTCTTGTGGTGTTTCTGAGATGCTCAACTGACTGGCAAGTTTTTCTAACTCGGTTGTCTCGTCCTTACTGCTTCTGGAGACAGCTAGGTATTCTCTCATCATGTGAACAACCTACACACACACACACAAACATGTACACACATATGCACACACAAACATGTACACACATATGCACACACAAACATGTACACACATATGCACACACATGCACACACAAACATGTACACACATATGCACACACAAACATGTACACACATATGCACACACAAACATGTACACACATATGCACACACAAACATGTACACACATATGCACACACAAACATGTACACACATATGCACACACATATGCACACACAAACATGTGCACACATATGCACACACACACACACACACACACACACACACACACACACACACACACACACACCTGCAGAAGCTGTTCCTTGCTCTTCTGATTTGCATCATGAGCCGAGCTGATTCTCAGTGTCGACAATGCCAGGTGGAGAGGAGTGGTACCATTGCAATCCAGTGCATTGACATCAGTGCCTAACAAATATAGTTTATAATTTCTCTCAAAACATATACTTAAAGGAACAACCCCTTGTAGCAGTTACAAACCTGCTTGTAAAAGGGCTGTCACCACATCAACATGGTGTGTACATGAAGCTGTAAGAGTGCATGTGAGAGAGTGTCATTGAATGAAGTAGGTTCATACAAGCTATACATGCACTAACCTAAATGGAGCGGAGTATTGCCGTTACAATCACGCTGGTTGACACTTCCGTATGAAGCAAGAAGTTTCACTACAACCCAGGAATGGTTTAAGGGAGAAAGACATTGTCGAGAACCAAAACGTTTGGCTCCAAGCAACAACAACAGTAAAAAAGGGCAGCACCCCTCCCTCACCTGTGTTGACATCAGACCTGCAGGCTGCGAAGTGCAGAGCTGTTCTGCCTTTGGAGTCCGCCAGTTCGACATTTGCTCCCTCTCTCAGTAACTCAAACACTAGTTAGTTAAAAAAATTAGTAGTTAATTAATTTTCCATTTTAAAAATGGAGATCGAGACACCACATATATACACACCCTCTTCGTACGTTCCATTCGACGCAGCGTTGCGCAGTTTACCCGCCACTGTATAAATAGGTTTCCATTGTTTCGAGGTCTAGACTACATGCTTACTTACGGATGTGGTCTCTACCCGTTACTGACGCGACGCGCGAGTATCTGTAGCTAGATATACGGGTTTTGATCGCTGATTCCGACTTTCCGGCGTGACTCATTTGCATCCCTCGCTCTTCATCAGGCTGAAGCATCCTTTTAATGCCGCTTCCAATTTCAGCACCCAGTTCTCTGTAAGCTTTCGCCATAATACTACAGCCCGCGGGCTAATATAGTGTAATTATTTCTGTTACCGCGGGAAATCATTATCTTGTGAAGTACTCTTTGCACGGGTTGTATGCAGTGTGGTTCGCACATTTGGCGTACGCTTCGTTGTACACCAGCTGCCAAGACTTGAACCACTCTCCTGGTTTTAGGTGCAGAAGTCCTGGTGATCTCCGCATCGTCAGTAAGAGGTCGAACATATCGTGCTGCAAATACCCACATCAGGAGTAGTGTGCGTGTATGTGTGTGTGTGTGTGTGTGGGGGGGGGGGTGGAAGATATGATGGTACAATTAAAATGATGTTGATGAAAATATATTCTTACCCCTAATGTGTTGAAAAGCTGGTCGATGAACGGTGTCCCTCTTGGCCAAAGAGGGTAGTTATTAGTTTCAATAAACCAGGTGCGATAATCTTGCGTGACCATGATATCCACCCCAATGAACTGAAATGTGGATGTTCCCCGCCGGAATGTAGCTGATCCTACAAGTTGTGTGTGTGTGTGTGTGTGTGTGTGTGTGTGTGTGTGTGTGTGTGTGTGTGTGTGTGTGTGTTGTGTGTGTATGTGAATGTGAAGCAATTGAAACAGCCTTGAACCACTAACCTGCTTGAACTACAACTTGTCCTATCTTCTTTATGAATGGAATGAGGCGATTGTCAACAAAATTGTTGTTATCCGGATGATGCATGTCCAGATACTCCTGAAGTTGGCGAAACGACCAGAAATGCTTTTCCGCAGAGAACCCTTTAGAGAGGGACTGTACATGGCTGTTGGTGAGGTGGACTTCACGACCTCCTGTGGCATTGAAATGATGCACAGACACACGCAGGTAACCCTCGTGGTAGAACAGCATGTACGGGTAAGTCCCTGCTATTAGCAGCAAACCCCTGACGTCAAACTTTCTCCCTTCTAGCAGAAGAAGGTTCGACAAGTATTCCTGAACTACATACTCTTTGTTGTGCATGCACGCTCCAAACCTGGCTCTGAGTGCTGAAACATCTTGGAATACGCTCACACCATCCCCTCCAAATCCACGAGATGTCTTAAGCACCCACATCGACGACGTCCTTGATTTTGCATACTCAAAGAACTGCTTGCAGTCGCGTGGCACATCCAGCAGGAATGACTGGGGCATCAAATCCATTGTGCATCCGTGTGACTTGAATGCAAGTTGAAAGAATTCGAGTTGGTTCTTCTTTGAGCCAGTCACCTTATAGGCATCTTGGACTGCTGACACCAAAGCAGTAGAGGAGTTTGATAACATTTGCACTACTGGGTGACCAAAAAAACGTGAAGTTGTCCAAACAATAATATACGGGGCACTACTGATATAAGCGGACAGCTTCAAATAGGATGTCGAGTCGTTCAATATCGTTCTCACGCTCCAACTATTCTCGGTTGCAACCAACTGAAGGGAGTGCATAGGCGGCTTCCCATAAAAGATGAAGTTCGCCTGCACGGGACCTGTCTCAACGGTTTGGAGCTCCAGTGGCCAGCAACTGCTGGTGATATGCGTTGTTGCAAAAATAGGCGTGACTTCGGTGTCGGCTGCGTCAAAGGGTTTGCGTCCCGCTGATTGCAACTCCCTTTGCAGATCTTGGGAGTTGAGAGATATCCACATCTCCCAGTACAAGATAGAAACGAGGCTTAACACTACGAAAAAGCCTACACACCCAGCTCGCATCGCCAGTTTCGCCATAATACCGCCACGACGTTCTAAATAGAGCACACAAGTGACATAAAATTTTGATGTTTCATAACGCGGGGCGTACTTCTTTGTATAATATGAAGTAATGCACCACACTTATTTCAACTGTGATATACAAAAAAGAAAAAACCTTAAATCACACTACAAAGCGTCGTGAACAAACACTACCTAAATTAATGAAACCAAGCTAGAGTTCAAGATGGAGCGCGCTTAGAAGCACTTGCGGTGCACAATGGATGGGCCAGACTCGTCGTACTCCTGCTTGGAGATCCACATCTGCTGGAAGGTGGACAGAGAGGCCAGGATGGAACCACCGATCCAGACACTGTACTTGCGCTCAGGAGGAGCGATGATCTTGATCTTCATGGTGGGTGGGGCCAGGGCTGTGATCTCCTTCTGCATCCTGTCAGCAATGCCAGGGAACATGGTGCTGCCTCCGGACAGGACGGTGTTGGCGTACAGGTCCTTCCTGATGTCCACGTCGCACTTCATGATGGAGTTGTAAGTGGTCTCGTGGATACCTGCGGACTCCATACCAAGGAACGAGGGCTGGAACAGGGCCTCAGGGCATCTGAATCGCTCGTTACCGATGGTGATCACCTGACCGTCGGGAAGCTCGTAGCTCTTCTCCAGGCTGGAGCTCTGGGCTGCGGTCTGCATCTCCTGCTCGAAGTCCAGGGCAACGTAGCACAGCTTCTCCTTAATGTCACGAACGATTTCACGCTCGGCGGTGGTGGTGAACGAGTAGCCACGCTCTGTCAGGATCTTCATCAGGTAGTCGGTCAGGTCACGACCGGCGAGGTCCAGACGAAGGATGGCGTGGGGAAGAGCGTAACCTTCATAGATGGGAACGGTGTGGGAGACACCATCTCCGGAGTCGAACACAATACCGGTGGTACGACCAGATGCATACAGGGACAGCACGGCCTGAATGGCGACGTACATGGCTGGGGTGTTGAAGGTCTCGAACATGATCTGGGTCATCTTTTCACGGTTGGCCTTTGGGTTGAGGGGAGCCTCGGTCAGGAGGACTGGGTGCTCCTCTGGGGCCACTCGGAGCTCGTTGTAGAAGGTGTGGTGCCAGATCTGAAGAGAGAAAAAATGGCCGATCAAAAAGTTATAAAAAGAAAACCGACACATTCAACCGCAGCGTAAATCGCTAGCGTAGCCTTCCCGCTCGCACCCTTGCCACCGCCACTAGCGTTACCTTCTCCATGTCGTCCCAGTTGGTGACGATGCCGTGTTCGATGGGGTACTTCAGGGTGAGGATACCTCTCTTGCTCTGAGCCTCATCTCCGACGTAGGAGTCCTTCTGTCCCATACCGACCATCACACCCTGGTGTCGTGGACGTCCAACAATGGATGGGAAGACTGCTCGTGGAGCGTCGTCTCCGGCAAAGCCGGCCTTGCACATGCCTGAGCCGTTGTCAACGACCAGGGCCGCAACATCACCACCTTCATCACCCATTTTGTTTAGCAGAGAGTTAGCTCAATGTACACAGCAAGTCAACTTTTGGCACAACAGGATGAGATTGAAATAGCTCTTAGCTATACTCCTCTCGATAGCTGCCACGCCCAGTTGACAGTTCCAGGTTTTGCCTAATATGGAGATGTTCGTCACGAGCTGAATTCTGATTCGTCGTTACCTAGCAACGTACTTAGGGCGACAGTACGATAAGGCGACCAATCAAAAAGATTTGTGGTTGACGCACGTGCAGACGGTTTGACCCCTGCGGCACACCCCCTTTTTTTGCTATTAGAGACACACCTTTTGCATTATAATAACTTTTTGCAGGGTCTATTCGTTTTTGTCAACACGCAATGGCGGCAACGCTTACCTGGACCTTTGGTCTGATAAATTCGGGCAACAAGTACCTCACAGCCGAGACGTTCCAGAACAAAGTCACTGCAAATGGTACTTCCTTGAAGGCAAAGCAGATCTGGACCTTGGAGCGTGTTGACGACGAGAAGATAGCCCTGAAAAGCAACCTCGGACGCTACCTGAGCTCCGACAAGGATGGAAAAATCAATGCCGCTGCAGAAAGCGTGGGCGACAACGAGAAATTCGAGATGCTCACCCAGGACGACGGGAGGGTCGCAATTCGCAGTGCCACCCACAAGCGATACGTTGGCGGCTCGGGCGACAACCTGACTGGCTATGATCTGGCCATTTCTCCAACCAACCTCTGGACGCTGCAGCTCGCGATGCACCCTCAAATCAACCTGCGCAATTCCAACAGGCGCGCCTACTGCCACATCGTGGGCAACGAGCTGCAGTGCAACGAGCTGATCCCTTGGGGTCCCGATGCTGTTGTCACGCTGCAGTTCCAGACTGGTCGCTACGCCATCTTGCTCGCCAATGAGAAGTACGTCTCGAGGACTGGCGCATTTGTGGACAGCATCAACGACGACGCACTCTACACGCTGGTCTTCAGGAACGCTGAGGTCGCCTTCCGTGATTGCAAGGGCAAGTACCTGACCGCTGTGGGTAGCACGGCTACCATCCAGTCCCGCAAGGACACCATCTCCAAGGATGAGCTCTTCACGTTGGAAGAGAGCAACCCTCAGTTCCAGCTGACTGCATCCAACGGCAAGCTTGTCTCTATCCGAGGAGTGGAGGAAGTCCGCGCAAACCAGACGACCGTCACCGATTCTGAGATCTTCCAGCTTGAAGCTGTCAACCACACCGACTTTAGCGGAAACGTGAAGTGGGCCGTTCGGGGTCAGAACAACAAGTATTGGAATTCTGAGGCTACCATTTTGGCCAACAAGGAGAGCTATGCGGAGCCAAGTGCACAGTTTGAGATCCAATGGCTGGGCCCCCTAGTGGCCTTCAAGGCTTCTAACGGAAAGTTTGTTTCCACTAAAAGCAACGGTCAATTGGCCGCCAACAGTGCAGATGCAGCCGACGCTTGCAAGTTTGTCTTTGAGTTCCTCAACCGTCGTACCATCATCTTCCGCGGCGAATTTGGATTCGTCGGCCAGAAGGGTGCTTCCGCCGTATTGGAATGTAACCGTTCCACCTACGAGATATACGATGTAGTAGGGAAGGCTGGGAGCTACAGCTTCAAGGCACGAAACGGTAAGTTCTGGAAGATAGAAGCGGACAACACCCTGACCGTGCTTGGAGATGCGCCTGTCGACTTCCATATAGAGTTCCGAGCGCACAATGGCGTGTGCGTTGTAGCGCCCAACGGCCAGTACATCAAGGGAACGCAAAACGGCAGTTTCACTGTTACCGGTGGAAACGCCGTCTCTTCCGCCACGACGTGGGAGTTTTAGAAGCAGTCTTGTCACTTTAACACATGGACCATCAGTGATTTGCACGGTCTCTGTACTAGCTTTGAACTAGTATATGCATTTTATTTTTCCTTTTTTTTTTGCTGTTACATTGTTCTGTTAAAAAAAGGAGTTTGTGGTGTATTTTTGCATACTTCCAAACTTACAGTGAACTTTTGTTGGAACCACACACAATATACTCCATTCTCTGAAGCAATCATGCACCATGTTGACCCAAAAAAGAAGTAAGAAATTTTTATTTAAAAAGGAGTCCAAAACATTTTATGAGATTGGAATCAAACAGTTTAGCTAACTATTATTTCTTGACAATCTGTATGACATCTTCGTCGTCCACCCTGTGGCGTAGCCCAACCCTCTGAGGACTGTACTTTGTACTTGTGCCCTGAGGAGGCAAGCAGTATGGGAGATGAGGAGTGAGTGTTGCTTCTGGATGTGCCAACTTACCCAGACCAGTGCATATCTGAATTGGCCTACTAGTGTGCGATGAACACTGTGGCACTAGGGTGTTGTAAAGAAAACATAGTGCTTTGCATCAAAAGGAGACATTGTTGGGTGTGCATTGTACAAGTATTCATGGTGACACAAATGCTTTGTCATGGTGACAAATGCTGGGTGTCATACCACATGTTCCACAGCAGAGTTAGTCCTCAGTATAAGTGGATTGGTAAAATCAGGTGGCTCTATTTAAAAAAAATAGACAAGGAGGTGAGACTACAATTAACACATTGGGATCTTGCACACAACTGTTTTGCCTGTTTTGCCCTTGTATGGTCGAACATCCATCATTGTCAGTGTGTTTTCATCTCATACCTCCCTCTAAACCCCTGTACCACCCCTCTAAACCCCTGTACCACCCCTCTAAACCCCTGTACCTCCCCTCTAAACCCCTGTACCTCCCCTCTAAACCCTACCTCCTCTCTAAACCCCTGCCTCCCCTCTAAACCCCTGCCTCCTCTCTAAACCCCTGCCTCCTCTTTAAACCCCTGTACCTCCCCTCTAAACCCCTGTACTTCCCCTCTAAACCCCTGTATCTCCTCTCTAAACTCCTACCTCCCCTCTAAAACCCTGTACCTCCCCTCTAAACCCCTGTACTTCCCCTCTAAACCCCTGTATCTCCTCTCTAAACTCCTACCTCCCCTCTAAACCCCTGTACCTCCCCTTTAAACCCCTGTACCTCCCCTCTAAACCCCTGTACCTCCCCTCTAAACCCCTGTACCTCCCCTCTAAACCCCTGTACCTCCTCGCTAAACCCCTGTACCTCCTCTCTTCTTTGTGTACACACGGATAAGAGATAGAAATTCCCACAGCTTGGCCAACAGGCGGTCCAAGTTCAAGTCCAGTTCACAGCTGATCACAAGACTGTTGGGTTGGCGGGCAAGCCTGTCTACCTCCTCCAAGCTGATCTGGTCAATCTTGTTATAGCACTGGGAGACATGTGTACACATTATTGAATGCATTGTCTTGTGAGTCCATGTGGTGTGTGTGTGCATTGTGTATGATTATGTGTACATACATGCAGATGCATTTTGTATTTGCACATGTGTGTGTGTGTGTGTGTGTGTGTGTGTGTGTGTGTGTGTGTGTGTGTGTTCCTTCCATATAACAAAAACAAAAACACAGATAAACTGATTACAATATTTAAAAACCAGTACCAGTCTGCCCACAGTGTGGTGTGTGCCAGTACAACAGTACTTCCTGTGTGTAACCATACATGCAGCAGCTGCTCAAGCTAAACAGTTGGAAGGCTGCCCAACACAACCATATATGGCAAAAATGGTGCTGTCAGAGGGATGCACACATACATCACATGCACAGGCGAGTCAGTATAGCGCGCGAAGCGCGCAGTACGGCGCCGAAGGCGCCTCGTCCGCGAAGCGGACTCGGGACGAGGCGGTGTTTTTTCAATGAAGAGTGTCTGGACAGCACCGCGGGTGCAATTTGACCCCGGATTCGGAGTCGGCATCGTCGGCGCTTCGCGCCTCGCAACCCTAACCCTAAAGCCCTAACTATCTCCTGATGTAAACATGCCTTCGGCATGTTATTACATACATCACACACATGCCACACACACACACACACACTACACACACATACATCACACACAGACCTGTACATCCTGATAATGCCTTCCCAGAAATGTGTAATACAAAATGCCAAAGATATACAAAAGAGTCGTATTGATTTTATAAACATCAAACTCACGTAGAGACATTTGAGATAGACCCTGTTGCCAATGATGACATCGATAAAGTCCTCTATAAAGTGAGGGAAAACACGAATAAGATATCAAACAAACACCAAAATAAAATCAACCACACGATGGACAACACACACACACACACACACACACACACACACACACACACACACATACAAAGTCATATGAAGGAGACCTCACAATACCCATGCCCGATACATCCCATCTACTAAGCTGTCCACAGAAGTAAAGAGGGCTTGTAACAAAGGATCTATAGAACCACCACCATTGGGAGTGAGGATTGAATGCAGGTGGTGATTATATGTGTGTGTGTGTGTGTGTGTGTGGCGTGTGATCACCCAGATCAATCCCTGAAAGAAGAATCATTTCAACCACACCCTTCCCTAGCTGCAAATTCATGGTCTAACAAGGCCAGCCATTCACAGCCTGCATTCCTGGAGGAGAATTCATTGGTGGAAGGGAACCTGACCATATATGGTGAAAAAGGCAACAGGTCATCAGGAATACCATAATCATGCTCTGGCAATGAGTCAACAGCGGCTGGGATTAAAAAAAAAAATTTATATTGGCTATTGGCTATACATTTGTGTGCTATGCATGTAAATGTTTATTTTATTTTTAGAAAGAAAAATAAGCAAACATCTAAACAAAATAGACACACATGTACATGTACAGTTCCCCTCCTACCCCCCCCCCCCCCCACACACAAATATACCCCACAACAAACCTGCTGTGCAGTCTTCACGAAATAGTACTTCTACGTTGAATATCTCTATGCCAACGATTAAGGTCTATTTGCAACATATGTGAGTGAACATATGTACAGGTTGTGTGTACATGATGTGTGTGTGTGCGTGTGTGTGTGTGTGTGTGTGCATGTGTGCATGTGTGTGTGTGTGCGTGTGTGTGTGTGTGTGTGTGTGTGTGTGTGTGTGTGCATTCCTCTGTGTAGCCTGTACTCCAGGCAAAGTACCACCACGTGTGGGATACTGTACTCATGAAGGATCAGCTGTGCCATCTTCTCACTCATCTTCGTGAGCACAACCATGGAGTTGATGGACATCCCTCCGCCCTTCTTGATCTGAGGAGAGGCCCACACACTAAGAGCAGGACGAAAAATGGATCACCTCCACACACGCACACAAGTCGCACCTTCACGTAAATGTTTGGACGCCTTTTGTTCAAGCGGATTCCCACGTTCTCCAACTCTTTCTCAAGTAGCTCCCTGTAATGGTAAGCAAAACGCCTAACAAAACTTCCTTTCTTTAACACACGCACGCACACACACGCACACACACACACACGCACACACACACACACGCACACACACACACGCACGCACATGCACACACACACACACACACATTGACACACACCCTCACACCTTTGTATTTCACCCTTGGCAGCATCCAGCATCATCAACACCAAGTCAGCAGTACGTGCCACAGCTATCACCTGCCGCCCCCTTCCTTTGCCTGTTTGGGTGACCAAAAGCATCACAACGTACCCATATAACAGCACATGTACACCACCCATTATAACAGCACATGTTCACCACCCATATAACAGCACATGTTCACCACCCATATAACAGCACATGTTCACCACCCATATAACAGCACACGTTCACCACCCATATAACAGCACATGTTCACCACCCATATAACAGCACATGTTCACCACCCTATGACAGCACATGTTCACCACCCATGTAACAGCACATGTTCACCACCCACATGTTCACCACCCATATAAAAGCACATGTACACCACCCATATAACAGCACATGTTCACCACCCATATAACAGCACACGTACACCACCCATATAACAGCACACGTACACCACCCATATAACAGCACACGTACACCACCCATATAACAGCACATGTTCACCACCCATATAACAGCACACGTACACCACCCATATAACAGCACACGTACACCACCCATATAACAGCACACGTACACCACCCATATAACAGCACACGTACACCACCCATATAACAGCACACGTACACCACCCATATAACAGCACACGTACACCACCCATATAATAGCACACGTACACCACCCATATAACAGCACGTTCACCACCCATATAACAGCACATGTTCACCACCCATATAACAGCACACGTACACCACCCATATAACAGCACATGTACACCACCCATATAACAGCACATGTACACCACCCATATAACAGCACACAACACATCACTCCACACACAACACCCACATCAAACACCACACACTACACATCACATTAAACAAAATACACATCCTAACATACATCACCCATCATAACATACACCACACCCCAAATCACCACATACACCACACACTACACCACACACACACACTACACCACACACACACACTACACATATCACACCACGCATCCATATACTTTACACACCACACACTACACATCACACCAAACACTATACACACATCTTGAAGTCACTACAAGGGCAGAGGGTGTGTCAGGCAGTAGTAGATGGATATTCATGGCACGGTGTGTTGTGCATGGAACTACCCAGATTCCAAACTTTTCCAGATGCATCATGAATGAACCTACACGGCACTAAGGTACTGTACACAGCACACAGGGGCACTAAGGTACTGTACACAGCACACAGGGGTACTAAGGTACTGTACACAGCACACAGGGGTACTAAGGTACTGTACACAGCACTAAGGTACTGTACACAGCACACAGGGGTACTAAGGTACTGTACACAGCACTAAGGTACTGTACACAGCACACAGGGGTACTAAGGTACTATACACAGCACTAAGGTACTGTACACAGCACACAGGGGTACTAAGGTACTGTACACAGCACACAGGGGTACTAAGGTACTGTACACAGCACACAGGGGTACTAAGGTACTGTACACAGCACACAGGGGTACTAAGGTACTGTACACAGCACAAGGTACTGTACACAGCACACAGGGATACTAAGGTACTGTACACAGCACACGGGCACTAAGGTACTGTACACAGCACACGGGCACTAAGGTACTGTACACAGCACACAGGGGTACTAAGGTACTGTACACAGCACACAGGGGTACTAAGGTACTGTACACAGCACACAGGGGCACTAAGGTACTGTTCCATTTTCTCTGTTCATCTCCTCTTCCCTCACTTCATCCCCTCACCTTTCCTCTTCCCTCACTTCATCCCTCCCCTTTCCCCATTCATCCCCTCCTCTTCCCTCACTTCATCCCTCCCCTTATTCCATCTTTTGATCCCTCCCTCCTTTCCCAACAACCTTCCCTTCTTTCCTCATTCTTCAACCACACACTTTATCACCCCATTACCCTCCCTCCACCTTCCCACTCCACCATGCTGTCTACCTTTCTTACACTGTTCCCCCTGTCCCCCCTACCCACTGTTCCCCCTGTCCCCCCACTACCCAATTGTTCCACTATATTCATTCTGTCACCTCGTATCATATAAAAGTCGCATATCAGCATAATTATACACAACACCACACATACATGTACATATCTACATACACCATACAATACAATACATCCATAAATACATACATACATACACACACAAATAGACTCACACACACACACACACAAATAGACTCACACACACACTCACACAAATAGACTCACAACACACACACACACACATACACACACACACATACACACACATACACATACACATACACACACACACACACACACACACACACACACACACACACAAATAGACTTGCACCAATACATAGACAGACACCACATTATGTATGTACCTCCAAAAACCATACTATAGGTTGCAGGCAAAGGAGGAGGGGAACATGCCCCATTCCTTAACCACCACACACAGGCACAAAGGATACTACATGTAACCAAATCACACACAACCACCATATGAAGTCAACAGATCTATGGGCTGCCTTTGTAAACCTAATTTCTCACACCAACTGCTAACAATGTACGACATCCAAAGCACTACTAGGAATAGGTGAGAAACACCTTTCAAGGTAAACACCAGTTTGCTGCTGTTACATGTTAGCCCACACTGAAATGGTCAGCAAATAGAGTGCATGTGCAGGTCCAGCTGTACACACATAACAGAGGAGGAGTCCAGCTGTACATACGGTCCAGCTGTACATATGGTCCAGCTGTACATACACCATAAATGGTCCAGCTGTATATACACCATAAATGGTCCAGCTGTATATACACCA
>OX442427.1:1122205-1252205 GCA_949361645.1 Spongilla lacustris | reverse complement strand
TAGCAAGAACAAGGTAAGGACCTTCAATCTCCTCCCACAACATTCTCATACACCTCCACCTTTGCTGCCCTTCCTCTTTCCTCCCCACACGACTTCATCGTCCCACCTCCCTCCCCACACTACTTCATCCTCCCACCTCCCTCCCCACACTACTTCATCCTCCCACCTCCCTCCCCACACTACTTCATCCTCCCACCTCCCTCCCACACTACTTCATCCTCCCACCTCCCTCCCCACACTACTTCATCCTCCCACCTCCCTCCCATACTACTTCATCCTCCCACCTCCCTCCCATACTACTTCATCCTCCCACCTCCCTCCCCACACTACTTCATCCTCCCACCTCCCTCCCCACACTACTTCATCCTCCCACCTCCCTCCCATACTACTTCATCCTCCCACCTCCCTCCCACACTACTCATCCTCCCACCTCCCTCCGACACACTAATCTTTCCATTTCATAGCTCATCTCAACACTATTCATCACTGAGCCTACAACCATTACATCATCAGCCTCCAGAAAGAGGCTACTCTCAGTGGCATCCAAGTTCTCACAGTCACTGGCCCAACTAGTGTCCACCATGTCCAAGTACGTGTGCATTTGTAGTATACTGTGTGCCTATATGCATGGAGTATGATATAGTGGGTAGTGTGAATGTATGTAGTTTATGTGTATAGTGTAGTGTGATGTGACAGTGTGTAGTGTGAATGTGTGTAGTGTATGAGTGATGAGTGTGTAGTGTGCATGTGTGTAGTGTGATGTGACAGTGTGATGTGACAGTGTGATGTGACAGTGTGATGTGAGTGTGTAGTGTGATGTGACAGTGTGTATTGTGAATGTGTGAGTGTATGTGTAGTGTGGTGTGCATATAGACTGTGTGTGGTGTGTGCTATTATCACTGCATATAATACGGCTTATGCACACTAACAGGTGCAGCCCTTACTTCATACGTTGCATCAAGCCAAACTCTGACAAGGTTTGTGACAACAAACCATGCATATATTGTAATGGCCATGTACAAGAATTCTTAACCCTTGTATCTCAACCTCACCTAACTCCCTTCCCCCTTCCCTCCTACCCAAACCACATTACATCACACATCCAGCTGCCTGGTTGTTTCAATGAGAGATTGGTGATGCATCAGCTGAGATGCCTGGGTGTCATGGAGACAGTCCACATAAGAAGGCTTGGGTTCCCCATTAGAGTTAAATTTGATAGCTTTCTGGAAAGGTTTGTTCTCACTAATGCAAATGCTGGTTAGGCCAATTATGACGTGGGTCCCTTCCTCCTACTACTGGTAGGTATGGGTGTCTGCACACTAAAAAGCTGAAAGAGTTTGGTAGCAAGCACGAGGCAGAGGTGTTAGCAGTGGAGGTGTTAAGGAGACTTGGACTGAAGAGTGAGGAGGGAGGCTACCAGGTCGGAAAGACAAAGGTGAGGCACATACAAAATCTGTGTGTGGGGGCCCCTCAAAAGTAGTACATGTACTTTTTTTTTTTGGGAGGGGGGGGGGGGGGGGGCCTCACCAAGTCAGTGGGAGGCTCAAAAAAGCAGTGGTGTGCTTATGAGTATCGCTGAGTTGTGTGGACTATGATATTACTGCATTGCAGAGTCCCCAGCCCACACACTGTTGTACCTTTGCAGCCCACACACAAGCTTGATGAGCTGCAACCACACACACACATGAATAGTGACAATCCATAAATAGGCAGACCTGCGTGTGCGTGCGTGCAAGGCACCTGCGTTTAAAATATTAGCACCCGCCCACTGTCACAATCACTAACATAAACCAATCCCAGATGCATTGCAACTCTGCACGGGCCGGCAAAGTCTACTGCACTGCTGCCTTTCTTCCCCAACGAAGTGACGAACCTTCCCAGGGACGTGAACACAGAGACGCACTGAGTGCATTCGCCCACGTAGACTTTATCGCTGCCGGTGTCTGTGCAGATACTGCAGGGAGAGAGGCTACTGGCATTGTCTTTGTCTCTGTACTGTCCCAGATACCGGCCCCCACGTGTAAATACCTGAATACGGTCATTTCTTGAATCCACGATGTGAATACTTCCACTGCTGTCAAATGCCAGGTCTGTTGGATAGAGGAAGTCTCCATCTTCACTGCCCTCTCTTCCAAAACTGCTCACAAAGCTGAAGTCTTCCTTCAAGATCTGGATCCTGTGGTTGTACTGGTCACAGACGTACATGTTCCCAGACTGTGGGTGGATCCTGGTATTGGTGGGGAGATTGAACTGCAGGGGTCCATCCCCCTTGGTACCAACTGTGGTGATGAACTCTCCCTCAGCAGTAAACTTCTGGATACGATGGTTTCCACTGTCCACCACCAGTATGTTGTCACTGCCGTCCACTGTTACCCCATCAGGATCCTTGAACTGTCCTGGAGCGGAACCAGAAGACCCAAACATTTTTATTCTTGTCCCAAAGGCAGTGAAAACAGAAACTTTGGCAAGGCCCCTTTCCACAACTATGATGTTCCCCCCACTGCTATTGGCTATGCCATGAGGAAGTTTAAGTCCACATATGACCATCACAGGCTCTCCGGCCTTTTGAGTCGGGTGTCTTACCACTATAGGCACAGGGCTCCCCCCGATGGGTTGTGCATTGACGCACACATTCAAGACTCCTCGTCCGATTATTCCCGGGGTGCAGCGGATATTATAGTGACCGCGGACCATCTTTTCGATTGCACACTCCGCAGCGACGCCTTGCAGCGTCAGCGTGGCCGCCACGTCAACGGGCTCTATGAAGTCCTCCCCGATCTCGTCTTTGATCACTATCGCGAACGTTGCCGTGTCTCCGCACGTGAGCGCTACGATTTTGGAGTACTTGGGTCCCACGGAGCTCCCCTTCGAGTCGGCAATACGGCAGTGGGATGGGCTGACGCGCGTAGTTCGCACGGCGCTGCAGGGCCCGCATATCTCTTTGAGGCCCGAGGATCGAAACACGATATCGGCCCTCTCTAAGGGCACAAAGGAGTTCACGTTAATTTCGGCCAGTAACGCGTCCGCGAACCTCCCAACTCGCGCGCTGACGACTACGATCTCCCTCTCTCTTTGGGCGCGAAGGTACTGATTTGAAAACAGCAGGGTGCGCTCAAGGTCCGCACGGATGAGTTCGGCGTCGCGCTTCTGCGCTTCTAAAGTCCTGAGCTTCTGTTGCGCGACCTGACGGAGCTGGGTCAGGAACTCTGTCCTTCTCAGCTCCAAGTCATCGTGCAGTTCCCGAATGGTGCTGCGGATCTGCTCCTCCAGGTCCGTCCGCTGGTCTAGTATCTCCTTCAGGCGCGGACCGAAGCGGAGCATGGCCTCGTTCGCCTCCGCAAGGTGATCCCTCAACGTCCTCGCTGCCTCCTCGACGATTTTCTGCTGCGATTCGAACACATCGGCTACTAGCCCGTACGCGTGTCCACTGTGCGTCTTTTGGCTCAAACACTTGAGGCACAATAGCTTTTCGCAGCTCTCGCAGTACATGCTCAGCATGCGATTCTTGTGCACGGGGCAGGCGGGCGCTTTGTTAACGTTCCTCAAATATGGGAGGAATTTTGAAACATCGTCGCGGACGTTTGCGACGTCGACGAGCTCGTGCGAAGCCAGTTCGCTCCAAAGTTTGTGGACCTTCGTGCACTCGTCGCAGACGTACTGCCAGCAGCTGAGACAGAAGGCGGTGGCCGCATCCCGCCGACACTTCTCGCACTGAACGTCGTCCTTACTGGCGACTTTCTCAATGGCACCCCGAAGTTGTAGCAAGGAGCGGATGTGGAAGGCTGGAAGGAGATCGACTGTGCCTGAACGATTGAGGGGTGTCGTACGACGACACGACGGACAAGCTAGGGAGATGGGGTCGAATACCAGGTCCTCCAGGCACCCTCGGCAGTAGACGTGAAGGCATTCGAGTACTCTGGGGTCTCTGAAAGTTTGTGAGCAAATCTCACACGTGATCTGGACTTGAATCTTTTTGAGAGCTTCTCCGATCGTAGTGAACGTTGACATGCCTCCTCGTCCCCAGCTATATTAATATACGTCGTGGGAGGGAACCCGCAAAAAATGTAAACGGCACCATGCATTTGATGATCCACACAGAAAACCCTCCAATATGTTTTGAGCCTTACCACCCGACCCCGGACCCCCTAATGGATATCGTGTAGGTAGCTAAGCGAATAAAAAAACGCTGCACGCTGTGACCCTGCAATGCGTGGGAATGACTTAGTGTGTGCAGCAAATGTTGCTCTAGCTAGGAGTGTAAGGGAAGTGAGTAGAGCGTATCCTGTGTACGTAGCTGACCTTTATATTACTACTGAGCTTCAGGCACAGACATATTTTGCATTTTTTGTTTTATTTTTTGTCAACACATAAAAGGCAAATTAAAACACTTGAATTGTCCCAATAACATAGTTAGTGGTGTATATCTTTCCATCACTGTCCACTGCTATTCCATGCACTGTGCCGAAGGATTGCATGTTCGGCCTTTCTTCCTTACATATGGAACCTATGAACACACCGTCAGTGGAGTACACATACAGTTTATCAGTACTATCAGCTATGTACATGGTTTCGTCACTGGTGATGCATATATACGAGGGAGAAGGGAAGTTAATTTCTTTTTCCTGTCCATCTGTGAACCTGCGTAAGAGATGACCATCTGCGTCAAATATTTGAATGCAATTGTTCTGTGTATTTGACACAAATACATTCCCAATACTGTCAAATGCCAGGTCTGTTGGATAGAGAAGGTCTCCATCTTCACTGCCCTCTTTTCCAAAACTGCTCACAAAGCTGAAGTCTTCCTTCAAGATCTGGATCCTGTGGTTGTACTGGTCACAGACGTACATGTTCCCAGACTGTGGGTGGATCCTGATACTGGCGGGAAAGTTGAACTGCAGGGGTCCATCCCCCTTGGTACCAACTGTGGTGACGAACTCTCCCTCAGCAGTAAACTTCTGGATACGATGGTTTCCACTGTCCACCACCAGTATGTTGTCACTGCCGTCCACTGTTACCCCATCAGGATCCTTGAACTGTCCAGAGCTGGTACCATGAGATCCAAACCTCCTCACCAGCTTTGATCCACCCAAAGCATAGACAGAGACCATATGCAGACCCCTCTCAACCACCACCACCTCTCCCTTGCTGTTGCACGCTATGCCACATGGCCTCTTTAACCCTTTCAGCACCCTTGGATTCATCACAACGTCACTGGAGGACCTCTTGACCAGTACAGAGAACGGGCTTCCCTGCACGTGTGTCCCGCTGATCCGGATACAAAGACTGTACCTCTTGGGAAACTTTGGAGTGTAGCTGACCACGTAGGTGCCATTGGTGTGGCGGTCCACCTGGCACTGGAGGGTGTCCGTCGGGGACATTAACACAGCCGTGACGTTTTTCAATGGTTTGAAATAGTCAGCGCCGTTTTCATCTTTCGGGTGAACGACCACAGCGGTCAGAGTGTTTGTGAAAGTCGCCTCCAGCGGCTGCTGAACGCTGGACACCTGGCACTTGGGAGGACAGACGCATGCAATGCACACACCCCTGTAGGGCATGCACCCCTCCTCCAGCCTCTCTGGCTTGAAGATCATGTTCGCAGTTTGGTGGGGGACGAAAAGGTCAGGGCTGTACGAATTGACCAGTTCCACCGATTTACGGGTGACAAGCTTTGTGACTGTCAGTATCTCGTCTTGGCTGCCAGTCGAAATGTGCCTGTCTGTGAATGCCAATGCATCTATAAGCTGCGTCCGAAATATCTCAACTTGGGACCTCTGCCCCGTCAGCGCTTTTATCTTCTCGTTCGCAATTTCTTTCAACTGCTCCGTAAACTCCCTGTTCCTCATTTCCAATTCGTCGTGGAGCTTTCTGATGGTGTTGTCGATGTCCCGCTGGATGGAGTCACGCTGGGAGGTGATGCCCTCCATGCAGGCTTTAAACTCCTGCAAGGCCTGATCCACCAGCGCTAGCGTTCCCCTCAGTAAGTTCGCGTTTACCCCGATGGCCTCCTTGTGCGTGGGGAAGACGTCCGAGGCGATGTGGTAGTTGTGAGTCTTGTGCTGCTGTATGGTGCAGTTGTGACAGATCAGCTCCCCGCACGTCTTGCAGTACAGCTCGAAGTCCTTACCATGCTTGGAACAGCGCAGGACCCGCCTCTTGAGCGGGAGCATCTTGGCGGCGTCTTCGATCACCCTGGGGATGGTGACGACGTCGTGACTGGTCAGCTCGCTCCACAACTTGTGGGTCTTGATGCACTCGTCGCACACGTACTGCCCGCAGTTGCGGCAGAAGGAAGTGGCGCGGTACTGCTGGCACTTCTCACACTGGCAGTCTTGCAGGGCGTCCGCCCTCGTGAGGACATCTCGGACGTCGAAGAGGTGATGGATGTGGTAGGCGGGAAGTAGGTCACTCTCGCTTACGCCCGTGAGGTCGGTCACCAGGCGACAGGAGGGGCAGCAGAAGAGGGTGGAGCCGGTGTGGGCCTTGGCTGTGAGCCGGATGCAGCGCCGGCAGAACACGTGGAGGCACGGAAGGACCCTCGGGTCCGTGAAGCTTTCTAGGCAGACGCCGCAGGTCAGCTGCTCCTGCACCTTCTCGAGCGTCTCTGTCAAGTATGGGGGGGGCGGAGTAGTCGACATACGCAAACCACAATGTAAACACAATACGTTCGGTTTAATGATTTTATTGTTCAGTAGTTCTGATTAAGACAAGATAATAATAATTATTATTTAGTTATTGCGTCATATTGGTATGGAACGAAGTCATTAATTACATCGCGCACATGAAGTCAACTAGGCTGGGAACGAGGGAATGTAACGCACGTCCCTCGTTCCCAGCCCAGTGAAGTCTGGCTAGCGAGATTACAGGGGGGGTGCTAGATCGAGCCAGCAGAGTTCAGCTATTTGGCCGCATCAGAAGTGGTTGTACAATGTACACAATGACAATGTACGTGCAGCTTAAGTTTGTAGATGAGTGCAGTTAAGTTTCATTTCAACCAACTACATGTACCAAGTTACATGTACTGAAGTTACGTCATATATACAACATATCATAGAGTAATATCGCGGTACATATGGCACGTGTACATACTTTTACCGCGCATTAAATGACAGGACACAAGTCATTACTGTACATAAATACTATATAGAAATGCCACGAAGTGACACAGCAATTTAAAGATGAAACGAATGGTAATTAAATACCAAACTACATTCGCTCTCGGCAGTTCGCTAGGTACCGGGAAAATAAATGTACACGTAAGGCCTACGCCGGCTACGCGTGATCTTATTAGCAACTTAATAACTCATGGAAAGCACTTACGAAGGGCCATCGTGAGATACAACAGCGATGAAACGAGTGATTTTAACGAAAGTTAAAAGCATGTAACAGTTATGAAGTGGTTATAGTTTTAATTTATTTTTAAGTTGACCACCTAATTCCTTGCGTGACGTCAGCAGTAAAAGGTCCATTATACTCCCATTATACTCCCATTCGCCACAGTCTTTTCATCTGTGTTTATGACCTATTCAAATCCAGCTGTTCCTCAGAGAAAGCACAGAGAGGACACTAGAGGAGGCCCGGGCCATCAGGCTGCGAGATGCTGCCACTGTCATTCAGAAGACAGTGAGTCTGGGTCATTATAACTTAACCCCTTTGCATTCACCGGTCTGTTTGCAGGTGAGGTGCTATCTTGCAAAACGGATGTTCCAGAAGCAGCTCACGTCTACCATACAGATACAGAGCTGTGTAAGAGCCTTCTTGGCTAGGTGAGATAAGAGGCACTGTTCTAATTAAACTAAGAAGTCAACCTCTTTTTTTTTGGTTCATTCAGAAAGCACTACTTGAAGTTCCGTTCGGCAGTTGTCAGCCTCCAATCCCTTTTTCGCATGAGAAGGCTGAGGGGAGTGTACCTGAAGGTATGGCCCCTGCACTCTGTTAAATGACACAAAGTACCTCGTCACATGACATACCTCATCACATGGCATACCTCGTCACAAGACGTACCATGTCACATGACATCCTCCATCCTTCATTATGTAACATACCTCATCACATGACAGAAGTAAATAAAAGCATTCTCTATGAGGAAGTTGGTATATAGGATTTGAAGGCAATGTTGCTGTAAAAAGCAGGGCAACAAGAGTTTAATAATAAGGGAAAACAAAATAGCCCTATATTTACACATTAATCGTAGGACATTACATTGCTCATGTGCTAAATATTTCATTCTCCTTATCTCAAATCCTATATACCTTTCTCATAGAGAAAGTAAAGTGTTCAACCTCTGGGCTTGCAATTCAATGCAATGGCCTATTTATAGGTTCAGACTGTATAGTGAAACTAGAATGTCTAGGGTTGGCAATTCAACGCAATGACCTGTGTTCACTGGTTCAGACCACTGTAGTTTCATACCTCATCACAACATACCATAACCTCATCACTTGACATGCACCCCTCATCACATAGCACACCTCATCACATGACATGCACCCCTCATCACATAGCACACCTCATCACATGACACGCACCCCTCATCACATAGCACACCTCATCACATGACATGCACACCTCATCACATGACATGCACAACTTATCCTTGCTCAGATGTTAAATGAGCGTAGGATTGAAGAAGAGGGGGAACTGTCTAGAATTGAGCAAGGGTCTCAGGACATTCCCCAGACCTTCCCCACTGCACCTTCTAGACAGGTATCAGAAGAAAGGTTGCCTGTAGAGTCAACATTGAACTTGCCAGCAGATGTTGGAGTGATCCTAGCAAGCCTTGCACGTAAGGCTCAGCTTAACATGCACACATTGTACTCTGTGCCTCACTCAGAAGCATATTACCTTTTCCCTCTGCCTCCAAAGATTTCAACGGGCAGGTGTGTGCAGACTTGGGCCCAGTAAAGGGGAGGAGCCTGGAGCATGAACCTGACACACGAGCACTTCCCAGTAACGTGGACATGTGTCCTTTTGCCAAATTTGCAGGGGCATATTTTCAGGCAAGGAGATGTGTGTGTGTGTTTTTAGCCATAATCTTTTCCTTTCAGGAAGGCTTGGTGTTTGCAATGGCCAAAGTGCCCCTCCCATCTTCATTTCTCAAGCTTGGCAACAAGGAGATAGAGGATGAGGCTGTAGTGATGATGAAAATGGTAATTAAGGCATTTGCTGGGTTATTAATGATCTGTTGGGTTATTTGCTGGGTTATTAAGGCATTTGCTGGGTTATTATTGCATCTGCTGGGTTATTAAGGAATTGCTGGGTTATTAAGGCATTGCTGGGTTATCAATGCATTAAGGCATTTGCTGGGTTATTAAAGCATTGCTGGGTTATTAAGGGCATTGCTGGGTTATTTTTGTTTACTTTACTCCATCTACAATGATGTCTAACTGGTTCAGGTCATGAATTTTATGCAAGAGTCTCTCACTGGTATCAAGGATGTCATCTTGGGAAACTGCATCATTGCTAAGGTCAGTCGATGTCTCAGCCTTGCATAGCTGCATCTCATCTGTGCTGGAACCTTGCAGGCCCTGTGCTCGGGACCCCTCAGGGACGAGCTCTACGCCCAGATCTGCAACCAGGTGTGGTGCAATAAGGACGAGCAGAGCCTTACGCGTGGATGGCTCCTGTTTGCCCTCTGCTCTGGTGCTGTTCCACCTTCAGAGGTCATGGACAGCTATCTCCTCAAGTAAGGGGAGGGGAGGATAGGAGGGAAGGGAGAGGGGAGAGAGGATGGGAAGGAAGAGAGGAGGAAATGGAGAGGGAAGAAGGGAGGGAGAGGAGGAGGAAAGGGAGAGGGGAGAGAGGAGGGAGAGGAGGAGGAAAGGGAGAGGGAAGAAGGGAGGGAGAGGAGGAGGAGAAGGATAGGAAGGGAGGGATGCAGAGGGAGGAGTGACCACAGGCAACTTGACCTGAGGAAAGATGAAGAGATCAAAAGGGACAGATTTTACTCCTTCATCATTAACATGGTCATAGACTATCATAATAATGGGGGGGAGGGGGGGGGGGGGGATAACATTAATTTATACTGTGACACAGTGTAATTTATAAAATATTAAATATGACACTATGTAGATGAACCCAAAAGCCTCCCTCCCCTCCCACCCTTACTATGGCCATTTGATATGCTTTCCTCCTTTCATTTTGCTAGCTTTTCCTTTCACTATGCCGATGCTGGCTACAAGGCATACTGTCAGCACAACCTTTTGAGAACCAGTTGTAAGCATTTGCCAAGATGCTGTCCCCCGTGCCTGCTGGAGTGGAGGTCTGCCAGAAGCTTTGCTAGAACTGCAGTGGAGTTTTGTTATCCTGATGGTGAGAGTGGTGTGGAGGAGTGTGGTAGGAGTGTGGGAGGAGTGTGGGAGGAGTGTGGTAGGAGTGTGGAGGAGTGTGGGAGGAGTGTGGTAGGAGTGTGGTAGGAGTGTGGTAGGAGTGTGAAGCATAAAAGGTGTGGGAGGAGTGTGGGAGGAGTGTGGTAGGAGTGTGGGAGGAGTGTGGTAGGAGTGTGGTAGGAGTGTGGTAGGAGTGTGGAAGCATAAAAGGTGTGGGAGGAGTGTGGGAGGAGTGTGGTAGGAGTGTGGGAGGAGTGTGGTAGGAGTGTGGGAGGAGTGTGGTAGGAGTGTGGGAGGAGTGTGGAAGCATAAGAGGTGTGGAGGAGTGTGGGAGGAGTGTGGAGGAATGTGGGAGGAGTAAGAGGTGTGGAGAAGTTTTAGGGTTTGTGGGAAGGAGTTTAGTGAGTGCATGGTGATGAAAAAGGCTTGTAGCTTGGTAATGTTAGCTTGGGGGGCTGGTGATGTTGTTAGCTTGGGGAGCTGGTGATGTTAGGAAGCTTTGTGCACGTGTTGCTCAATGTCGTATTCTCTTCTGCTTGCAGGACAAAGGTTGTATGTTCCGACAGATTCATGGACAACAGTTGATGACATTGCCAGACTTATGGTGCAGGAGAAGTATGTCTGCCAACACAGGAAAAACTTTCCCAGCCTGGTTTTGTTCTATGATCCCAGGTGGATAATGACTAAATCAACCCATTGAGGTCCACCAAGTCAGCTGTGAATTTCCTTAATAGCTATCAACCTAACCTGGGAAAAAAACCAAGGCTGGGAATCCGAAAGTTTTTCCTGTGCAATGTGCCAACTCTCCTCATACCCCAGACTTTTTATTAACCTGCCACTTGCTCCCCATTAAAAATATTGCCTAGGAATCTTACCTCAAACATGGATGGTTGGACATTCCAGTTAGTGCACACCTCTCAGTGCATGGATCTGGCAGGATATGGGTACTTATTTGATGCCATATCACAGCTCGAAGTTCCTCCAGAGTTCCCAAAGGGAGCAGTTCCTCATCTCATTACAAGGTGAGGTGTCAAGTGATGATCACTGTGTGAGGTGGTCAAGTGATGATCATTGTGTGAGGTGGTCAAGTGATGATCATTGTGTGAGGTGCACACTGAGGGTCAAGTGATGATCATTGTGTGAGGTGGTCAAGTGATGATCATTGTGTGAGGTGGTCAAGTGATGATCATTGTGTGAGGTGGTCAAGTGATGATCATTGTGTGAGGTGGTCAAGTGATGATCATTATGTGAGGTGGTGAAGTGATGATCATTATGTGAGGTGGTGAAGTGATGATCATTGTGTGAGGTGCACACTGAGGGTCAAGTGATGATCATTATGTGAGGTGGTGAAGTGATGATCATTATGTGAGGTGGTGAAGTGATGATCATTGTGTGAGGTGCACACTGAGGGTCAAGTGATGATCATTGTGATTTCAGCCAGTTACCAAAACCAAACGATCGCTCATCAAGAGTGATGAGCTGGTTTGTTGAAAGCCTTTTTGCACCAGTTTTGGAACCCGAGGAAAATAGAGAGAAGGAGGAGATGGAAAAGGCGAAGGAAGAGGAGGGGAACGAAGAGGAGGGGAAGGAAGAGGAGGGGAAGGAAGAGGAGGGGAAGGAAGAGGAGGGGGAGGTGGTGGTGGATGCAAAAGAAGACAGCGATGATTATGATGAAGATGATTTGGTCACTGACATTGACACTATGGTATCTGCTGTTAAAAGCCCACCTCCCCCTCCCCCTCCACCTCCCCCTCCCAAGCATCCAAGCAGCAGCAAGATAGCAATACTCACAAAGCAGTTGGCCTTGGAGTGTGAGGACCTACTCCCCCCTCCCCCTGGCTTCGGAGAAGTGGCAGCTGCAAAGATTCCAGCTGAAGAAGGAAGGCCAGTCACTGCGCACCCTCCACTGGTGGGCTACCATGCAGAACTTCTGCAGAGCGCTTTAGTAAGTACAGCAGACAATTTCTCCCCACCCCCTAAAGCAATAGCGAATTCCAATCATCTGACGTTTTGTCTTCATTTTCAGTCTGTAAAACAGCTGTCTGCACAACTGCAGAACGAACTCTCGGGGTTTCTGGGGTTCTGGCCCCAGCAAATCGTGGGGCAAAGCACAACGTCAACGGATGCATCACGTGTCCAGGAAGCCACCGCCCCCGCCCCCCAAAGCAAGGGCACGGAAGCCATAGGAGCCACAGAGAGCACGGAGGGACGTCCCCTGCTCCGATCACAGAACAGCATCGCCCTGCTTCAAAAGAGGCAGAGCCGCCTGTCAAATCTGTACCGCTCCACCTCCTCCACGGGCAACGGCTCGCTGCAGGCTGATCCAGTGCTCGACGCACCTCCGCCCCCCACCATCAACGTTTATGCGGTGCCCCCTTTGTGGACTCCTCCCATTGCCTATATTGACCCGCCTTGGACCTTGACCCTGAAGAAAGAAGTGAGTACATGTACCTCCCACTTCCGCGAAAGTAATTTATTTCAATCCATTTAGTTTTTTAACCCCTTGGAAGCTTACGAGGAAGGGACAGTATTGGATTGGGTTTTCTGCCAGGTAAGATTACACGATACAAGGGCCATGAACTTTGTGCACACCAAGTTGGTTCCTTGCTCGAGCAGGTGGTAAGAGACACATTGTGTGATGGCTGCCTTCGAATGTCGGAGAAGGACAGGGAAATATTGCAACAGCTGCTCGGTAATTTACATGGTGGTCCGTCTGTAGTCTCGTCCCCAACCTGATATGCATTCACGTAGCGGTGACGTAATCCACCCGCTGCTGTCGTATGTGGGTCTGGGGACAAGACTAGTAAAACTTGTTTCGTTGTGCAGGGAGACATGGCATCAGTGACAGTGGGGGGAGTATCAGCCAGGCTGTTAAGTTGGAGGTGGTTAACAGGGCTCGAGAGCTGCCCTGCTATTTCTGTTGCATATTCATGGCTCTGGTGAGGAGTGTAATAGTTGCTGTTTTGGAATATGTTTCTTCAAGTTGCTCTGCCCCATTCTCCACCTCACGCCCCGCCCATGCTCCACCTCTCACCCCGCCCGATGCTCCACCTCTTGCCCCGCCCTTTGCTCCACCCCTTGCTCCACCTCTTGCTCCACCTCTGCAGAGTCAAACAGAGTTGTTGGATTGTTCTCATATTGGGATTGGTCATAGGGGCGTGGTCTTCATCAAACAGCATGACGTCTCTGCCCCTCTAATACCAGTGCAACAGTATGGGTGAGTTGTTGTTTTGTTGAAGGTGTGGTTTCAATATTACTATGCATATACTGAATTTGAATTATTGTCTATCAGTTATGATGGGATCATTGAATGTGTGTCTGAAGCCTCATCAGTCACATTCTCCCTCGTGTGTGAGGACCGGGAGGGTACCTATGCCATACAAGTGCACTCTGACTATGTGAGTATGTGTGCACGTGTGTGTGCATGTGTGCATGTATGTGTGTGTGTGCATGTTTGAGTGTATGTATGTGTGTGCATGTATGTGTGTGCATTTACATGTATGTGTGCATGTATGCATGTATGTGTGCATGTATGTATGTATGTATGTACGTATGTATGTATGTATGTATGTATGTATGTGTGTATGTATGTATGTATGTATGTATGTATGTATGTATGTATGTATGTATGTGTGTATGTATGTATGTATGTATGTATGTGTATGTGTATGTGTATGTGTGGTGTACAGTTGTATGTGGGAATATGTTCTAACCCAAGCCATCTGTCACCATCTGCACCCAGGCCAGCCAAATTGCTCAGCTTGTCTCGAAGCACTTGAAGGAATTGGAGATGGTAATTTGTCACTTTTATTTGCCCCTCCCCCTCCATCCTACCCCCTCCTCCCAAAGTATCACCTAAACCTCTCACCAGGGCTGGTCAGGAAGGGGTGAGGTTATTTTAGGGGCAGCTTGGGGATAGGTGGGAGTGTCACACTATGCTTAAAATGGGCAAAGTTTTACTGTAAGTAGGGCTTGCACTTTTTGCTCCTCCTACTCCACTTCTTAAACTTACTCCACCCACTTACTCCACCCACTTACTCCACCCACTTACTCCACCCACTTACTCCACCCACTTACTCCACCCACTTACTCTGCCGACTTACTCCGCCCACTTACTCCGCCCACTTACTCCACCCATTTCCTCTCTTATAGAAGAGGCAGTATGTCATGACGTTAGCTGAATACTCCACCTCTGTGTCCTCCCTGTTAAGCTTTCCAAAGGGAGCCGTTATCAAGCTGCAGCCAAAGGCACATCTTGAAAGAGGTGGGACAGCAATCAACCTGTACCAGGGTAGCCATGGTTACCCTGTCTGGTCCCCAGGATGGCTATTTGGTGAATTTGAAGGCAGGGTTGGTATCTTCCCTGAGGAATACATTGTCCCTCTAGTCTCGTGGGGAGAGGCACCCAGTGAAAAGTCTGTCATGGTGAGTGGGCACCTGGGGATGCTGTAGGAGGAGTTATGCAATGGGCGGGGCTACGATGGGAGGGGAAAGGTGGGTGGGGCTGTGATAGGATGATGTAGTGGGCGTGGCTATCATGATGGGGCTCAGGTTGGGAACATTTTTTTTCTTCTATGAACTGCACACACCCCTAGCGGGCAAGGTTCTTGTCAAAGGCTGGAGTGTCGCCTGAGAGGAGCTACTCCAAAGAGAAGGTCAACATTGTTGAGGGCGCCAGGGGGCTTATTGAAACTGTTGAACTGCTGGGTATGCCGTCACTCCATACACTGCCCCCCGATGACTCGTCAATGGTCGAGTTTGCATCCAAGCACTTCCTCTTAGGCCAAAACAGGTCTGTTGTAAAGGCAGAATAGCTGATGTAGAAAGGGGTAAAGGGTTATAGTGTCAGTGAGCATACATTGATCGGAGAGGTCAATAAAAACGAGCAGTAGCTGTCCCCTGTATTGTATGTGTGTATTTGCATCATGATCACCCCTCCCCTCCACCCTCCCCCTCCACCTCCCTCTCCCCCCTCTCATCTTCACCCCCTCCACCTCCCTTTCCACCCTTCCCTCCACCTTGCTTCTGAGCAAGCAATGGCACAGCAATATTAAAAAGTGATATGGCAATAAAAGACCTAATGCAAAAAACTGAGGGGGGGGGGGGGGGGGGGGGGGGGGAAGGGGGTCCCCTTGCGATTGGCCAAATACTTGGGGGGGGGGGGGGGGGGGGTCCCTTGCAATTGGCCAAATACTTGGGGGGTACCCTTTGCACAGTTTCAGCATCAGAGTGAAATGGTCACAGTCTCCAGTATGTCTTCTTCATTGTCAGCTTGGTGCCATTCTTGGCACCAAGCTGAAGTGTTTCTTTAATCGCTAATTGCCTGCAAAGTTTGGTCAAACAATTAAATACCTATACATGTACTAGTGCCTCTATACTAGTACCTATACTAGTGCCTATACTAGTACCTATACTAGTGCCTCTATACTAGTACCTATACTAGTGCCTATACTAGTACCTATGCTAGTGCCTATACTAGTACCTATGCTAGTGCCTATACTAGTACCTATACTAGTGCCTATACTAGTACCTATACTAGTGCCTATACTAGTACCTATGCTAGTGCCTATACTAGTACCTATACTAGTGCCTTTACTAGTACCTATACTAGTACCTATACTAGTACGGTAGTACCTATACTAGTACGGTAGTACCTATACTAGTACGGTAGTACCTATAGTAGTGCCTATACTAGTACCTATGCTAGTGCCTATACTAGTACCTATACTAGTGCCTATACTAGTACCTATACTAGTGCCTATACTAGTACCTATACTAGTGCCTATACTAGTACCTATGCTAGTGCCTATACTAGTACCTATACTAGTGCCTTTACTAGTACCTATACTAGTACCTATACTAGTACCTATACTACTAGTGCAATAACATCATATATCATTGCAACACCAAATCTGTTGCGTAAAAATCACTCCACAAAAAGTGCGCACACCTCTCCACCTTCCCTCCCCACCTTCCCTCTCCACATCTTTCCTCTCCACCTTTCCCTCTTCACATCTTTCCTCTCCACCTTTCCCTCTTCACATCTTTCCTCTCCACCTTCCCTCTCCACCTTTCCGCTACCTCTCCGCCCTCCCCCTACACACATGCTGGTATATGCATGCTTCATTTTGCCCTCCTCTCCTAAACTCAGGGTTGAAATGATCAAGAAGCTATCCACGTCACAAACAGGAAGCCTGATCAGCACAATCAGAGACACACTGAGTAGGAGGAGGAAGGAGGCGGTGGAGGGGAGCATACAACAGCTTCTCAGGTTCTCAAAGGTGACCAACTGCAAGGCCTGTGGTCTAGGGGTTAACTCTATATTGTATGGTGTGCCTGTGTGGTGTCCAGTCTCCCATTCCAGTGTCGCTTCTCCAACTGGAGCCCACCAACCTTGAGGTTAACAGCTTGGCAGTGGAGTGCTTCTTAGGTATGTTAGCCACACCTTAATGCTTACCTCAGGGATCTCAAATCACCATATAGTTTTGGACTTCCAACAAAATGTTCTTGCTCTGACAGTTCTCCTCTCCACACACATACACACACCTTCTAACTATAACCTCTAGCTGTAATGCGTTTCATGGGGGATTACGTCTTGAGGGGTACTCTTGAAGATAATATTTTCTTCATCCTGAAGGTTAGTAAGCATCCACCTAACATGTGCTCCTTTTCTGTTCCCTACCTCATGTCCCCTGTGCCTGTATCACCCCTCCCCTTCACATCACCCACCCCTCACCTTCACATCACCCACCCCTCACCTTCACATCACCCACCCCTCACCTTCACACCACCCACCCACCCCTCACCTTCACACCACCCACCCCTCACCTTCACACCACCCACCCCTCACCTTCACACCACCCATCCATCACCTTCACATCACCCATCCATCACCTTCACACCACCCACCCCTCACCTTCACATCACCCACCCCTCACCTTCACATTACTCACCCCTCACCTTCACATCACCCACCCCTTACCTTCACATCACTCACCCCTCACCCATGCCCCCACTTCATAGTGCACTCGTGAACATGAGGCTTTGAAGGATGAGGTGTACTGCCAGATAATCAAACAGCTCACTAACAACCAGAGCTCTAAACCGTATGATGGGAGGAGGGAGAGAAGGGGGGGAGAGGGAGGGAGGGAGGGAGAAGGGGGAAAGAGGGAGGGAGAAGTGGGAAAGAGGGAGGGAGAAGGGGGAAAGAGGGAGGGAGAAGGGGGAAAGAGGGAGGGAGAAGGGGGAAAGAGGGAGGGAGAAGGGGGAAAAAGGGAGGGAGAAGGGGGAGAGAGGGAGGAAGAAGGGGGAGAGAGGGAGGAAGAAGGGAGACAGAGGAGGGAAGGAGGGAGAAGGGGAGGGAAAGAGGGAAAAGGGGAGGGAGGGAAGGAGGGAGAAGGGAGGGAGGGAGGGAGAAGGGAGGGAGGGAGGTAGAAGGTAGGGGAGGGAGGGAGGGAGGCTCAGGGGATGTCTCATCTCTTGATTTTGCAGGTTAAGCTGCTTGCGTGGGTGGCAGCTGATGTTTGTATGCTCCGCCTACTTCCTGTGTTCCACAACCCTCCTCCCCTTTCTTGTGCACTTCCTCCAAGCCTACACCTCAAACCACTCATCCCCACACCACAGTCAGTTCTCGCCACATAAACGTCTGACTGCAGAATTTATTTATTTTTTAATGTAATGTTGTTCCTGACCACAGCCCTGGCTTCTATGTGCGAATTCAACTTGAGAAGGACCATGAGGTTTGGTGGTAGGAAAGATCCACCTTCAACCACTGAAATCCAATCTGTGCTAGTGAGTGTGATGTGGTCTGCATGATGAGGTGGCTTATATGATGAGGTGGCTTATATGATGAGGTGGCCTGCATGATGAGGTGGCTTATATGACGAGGTGGCCTGCATAATGAGGTGGCCTGCATGATGAGGTGGCCTGCATGATGAGGTGGCCTGCATGAAGAGGTGGCCTGCATGATGAGGTGGCCTGCATGATGAGGTGGCTTGCATGATGAAGTGGCCTGCATGAAGAGGTGGCCTGCATGATGAGGTGGCCTGACACATGAACTTTACTTATTTCTTGGTGTGTAGGATGAAAAATACACAAGGCGACAGATAGTCCATCTCCATGGTGACTGCAGCAAGATCCTGAGAGTAAAGATGGCTACTGTGAGCATATTGGCACTGGGGAGGAGGAGGGGATTATTGTACCTCGTTTTCATCCTGCCCTTATCCCTTATAAGGTCACCTACGACATCTTGAAGGAAGTGTGTGCACTGCTAGGATTTCAAAGGGAGGAGGAGATCGATGAGTACGGGTTGTATGTTGACCTTGGAGAAAGTGAGGTTGGGGTTGATAATCTCACTGATGTGCCAGAGCTTCTCTTCTCCCCATCAGATTGCCCTCCCCTGCCCCTCCTCACTGCTGACTACATCACTGACATGACCTCAATGGTGGAATCCAGGGGTCTTCAGTACAGGATATGCTTCACCAAGCTGGTGTGGAACCACAGCACAAAGCTCCAGAACTCACTCTGCATTGACTTGTTGTATTTTCAGGTATGATATATGATATATGCGTGTTGTGTGTGTATGTGTATGTGTGTGTTGTGTGTGTGTGTGTTGTGTGTGTTGTGTGTGTGTTGTGTGTGTATGTATGTGTGTTGTGTGTGTATGTGTGTTGTGTGTAATGTGTGTGTTGTGTGTGTGTTTTATGTGTGTTGTGTGTGTATGTGTTGTGTGTGTATGTGTGTGTGTTGTGTGTGTATGTATGTTGTGTTTGTGTTGTGTATGTGTGTGTGCTATAAGATACATGAGAATGGCATAGTGAGGAGGCAGGAATTAGGGTGTTAGGGTGTTATGGTTGCACACTAAGCGTTCTCCTAGCCTCTACTTGCCATCGGGGAGTCCAAATCCAGTATGAAATTGAACCAGGAAAGCACTCCTGGGTCGACTTACAAGTACACATGTGTGTACAGCCTAGATGTACACGTGTGAACACATCACATGAGCTCACACCTCTTACACACCCTAGGTCTGCTTTAAAATACATTTTTCCAATGTTCTTTTTAAAAAATAAATAAAACCTTGTGAATTATAGAATGTTGTATAGCAGATGGAGACACCTGCTATCTTTGTGTGATTGAATCTTCCAAACAGGCCAAGGCAGATGTTCTGAATGGGTTCCTAATTCCTTTGAAGGATGGACTGCTGACAGAAGTGATGGTGGTAAGTTTTGACAGTGTGCAGAGGTGTCATGGCAACCTAACTGTGTGTGCTATATAGGAGGCTGTCTGTGAGCTGGCCGCTTTGCAGTACAGAGCAGCAGGGAACAGGGGAGGGACAGAGGGAGGAGACAGGGGAACGGGTCCAATAGGGCAAGTTGTACCACATACCTGGCTATCTGATCTTTCATGCTTATCTTAATCTCTCCTCCCCCTCTTCCCTCCCTTCTCTCCCCTTCCTTCTCTCCCCTTCTCTTCTCCCTCTCCCCCACAGAAGGGAGATGGGACTGCTAATCCCTCCTCCCCTCTCCCACTTCATGCTTCCCTCCCAGTGGTCACAGCGAGTACAGCTGTATTACCAAAGCCATGTGGCTGACCTTGCCAAACCAGATGCAAGAAAGAAGTACATCAGTAAGAGCTAGCACTGTGCCCAGTGTCACTGCTTCATGCCTCACATCTCTTAGGGCTTGCCTCCACCTTGCCTTTATATGGTTCAAAATTCTTTCCTATTATGGTAATACATTCAGTCACATGACACAATGCATGCTATCACATGACACAATGCATGCTATCACATGACACAATGCATGCTATCACATGACACAATGCACGCTATCCCATGACATAATGCACGCTATCACATGACATAATGCACGCTATCACATGACACAATGCATGCTATCACATGACACAATGCATGCTATCACATGACACAATGCATGCTATCACATGACACAATGCATGCTATCACATGACACAATGCATGCTATCACATGTCCTCTCCATCTTCCCCTCCTCCCACTCAGACCACATCCGATCCACTGCTGCAGGGCCACACCCTTCTGGCAGTGAACAAGAAGGGACTCTCCTTCTTGGATCATGCAACAAAGGTCTGTGGGGGTATGATGTGGGGGGACATTGTTTGGTGTGGGGGGACATTGTGTGGTGTGGGGGTGATGTGGGGGGACATTGTGTGGTGTGGGGGGACATTGTGTGGTGTGGGGGGACATTGTGTGGTGTGGGGGGACATTGTGTGGTGTGGGGGGACATTGTGTGGTGTGGGGGGACATTGTGTGGTGTGGGGAACATTGGTGTGGGGGGACATTGTGTGGTGTGGGGGACATTGTGTGATGTGGGGGGACATTGTGTGGTGTGGGGGACATTGTGTGATGGGGGACATTGTGTGGTGTGGGGTGACATTGTGTGATGTGGGGGGACATTGTGTGATGTGGGGGGACATTGTGTTATGTGGGGGACATTGTGTGATGTGGGGGTGATGTGGGGGACATTGTGTGGTGTGGGGGGACATTGTGTGATGTGGGGGGACATTGTGTGGTGTGGGGGGACATTGTGTGATGTGGGGGACATTGTGTGATGTGGGATGGGGAGGAGTAGTCACACCTATCACATCTTCAGGTGGTCCTGCAAGAGTTCCCTTACAGCACAATCGTCTCAACAAGGATGCTGAGGTCCCAGGATGGAAAGCAGTACTTTGATATCAAGTTGGGAACTCTCCTGCAACAGACCATTCTGCGCTGTGAGACACCATATGTAAGTACTTGATCCTGTACTGAACCCACCCCACCCCACCTCACCCCACCCCACCCACCCCTCCCCACCCCACCCACCCCTCCCCACCCCACCCACCCCTCCCCACCCCACCCCAGCACAATGTTATCTCTCCACACTCCTGACTGGTGCATGCACACCTGCTCAACGGGGGGCTTCCTCTGCAGGGCCGTGAGATAGGGCCGCTGCTTGCCAAGTATGTCAACCTGTGGGCAGAACAGCAGAAGGAGACAGATGAGGAGGCCTTTGGAATCACACATGGTCTCTCTTACTTGTAAGGGGTGTGCTCTCTGCCATGGCACACTGGTTATTAGAGTTGGCCTGACTTCTGGAAGCATATAAACTTGAATGGCGTTAATTGGAGCTTCATTTTGAATCTGACATCTATTTATCATCACACCTAATACTGATGTGTCTGTTGGTATAATCTCTGTTATCTCGAGAAGTAAAAATGTGTTTTAAGAGTTTACTAGTCATTGAACTGCAGAACAGCTTACTAAGGCATATGCAGAGTAGTTTACTAAGGCATATGCAGAGTAGTGTAGTAAGGCTTATGCAGACTAGTTTACTAAGGCATATGCAGAATAGTTTACTAAGGCATATGCAGACTAGTTTACTAAGGCATATGCAGAGTAGTGTAGTAAGGCTTATGCAGACTAGTTTACTAAGGCATATGCAGAGTAGTTTACTAAGACATTGCAGAGTAGTGTAGTAAGGCTTATGCAGACTAGTTTACTAAGGCATTGCAGAGTAGTTTACTAAGGCATATGCAGACTAGTTTACTAAGGCATATGCAGAGTAGTGTAGTAAGGCTTATGCAGACTAGTTTACTAAGGCATTGCAGAGTAGTTTACTAAGGCTTATGCAGAGAAGTTTACTAAGGCATATGCAGAATAGTTTACTAAGGCATATGCAGAGTAGTTTACTAAGGTAGATACAGAACAATTTACAAAGAGTAGTTTTGTACTTCTTCACTAGAAGGGCGGGCCCTACCACCGCGTTTGGTCGGGTCAAGCCTATACCAAGATTTGTGCAGAACAGTTATGTAATATATGCTGTGAATATCATTATATTATATATACACATTTACGTGATAATTGTGTGGTTTACCACCGCCGTACCAAAATGGCAGAAGCGGCCACGAGCCATATAGCCCTGATCTTGCTCTAACATCCTGTCAAATGACGCTGGTAAGCAAGCATAGCACAAACTCTTCCCGAATCCAGTAGGCAGAATGGCAAAAACATCTCTTCCTTCAACAAACGCTATTGCTACATCTAGCTGTTCCATCTTCATAGTTGGGTAGCCCAACTCTTCAGCTGCCTTGGTAACACAATCGCTTATAAAACGTCTTTGCTCGCTTACGTACTTGCAGGGTTAAAAAGTATATTTCTAGGAAACCCATAATTATCTCACATCAACCGCTAATTGGGTGATAATGAACCCACTTGAACGCTGCAATCCGATTGGAGCTGCAATGCCCATTGCAGCAGCACAAATCTTGGTATAGGCTTGACGCCCTACCACCCGAGCAAACGCGGTGGTAGGGCCCGCCCTTCTACTTCTTCACATGTTAACATCTCCATGATAGGCAGTGCACGCCATTTTTATTGTGGCCTGGGCAGTGCACGCCATTTTTATTGTGGACTGGGCACCAGTGGGCAGTGCATGCCATCTATTATGGCCTGGGCACCAGCAAGTAGTGCATGCCATCTATTATATTATGGCCTGGGCACCAGCACAACAACTTAATTGTGCAATTACCCATATAATTAACTCAGTACCATCTTGTGGGGTGAGGCACCTTGTTGCAAATCACATACCACACACATGTTATTACAAATACTAACATAGGGTACTATTGTGTTCGTAGTTGAAAACACCCTGTACACACCGACCTGTGTCCGTCTTGACAGCACACACTTAGAACAACTGGATCCGACCGTTGCCGTAGTCACTAACGCATACCACTCCCTCGCTGTTCCTTGCTATCCCATGAGGGTTGTTGAACTCCACCAGGCCACTCCCCTCGGTCCCAAATGAGGCAACAAACGTTCCGTCGCTCTTAAAGATGGTAACGCAGTTAGCTGCCTCAGTCACGAAGACATGACCATCACAGTCGATATACAGACCAGATGGCATATTGATGCAACTGGCACTCTCAATGAAGGGGACTGTGGCCATCACCATCTCACCACCATCACTTTTACTTACAGCAACTGAGGGCAGGAGGGGGCTCTGTCCACTGTCCACTTCACTTTTCTTGTCTCCGAATTTTCTCACGTATTTACCATCACTGTCAAACACTTGGATGCGGTTGTTCCACGAGTCGCATACGTACACATTGCCAGCTGCATCAAATGCCACATCAGTTGGACCATACAGGTTTCCATCTTCACTGCCCTCTCTTCCAAAACTGCTCACAAAGCTGAAGTCTTCCTTCAAGATCTGGATCCTGTGGTTGTACTGGTCACAGACGTACATGTTCCCAGACTGTGGGTGGATCCTGATATTGGTGGGGAGATTGAACTGCAGGGGTCCATCCCCCTTGGTACCAACCGTGGTGATGAACTCTCCCTCAGCAGTAAACTTCTGGATACGATGGTTTCCACTGTCCACCACCAGTATGTTGTCACTGCCGTCCACTGTTACCCCATTAGGATCAACGAACTGTCCAGAGCTGGTACCTCGAGATCCAAACCTCTTCACCAACTTCAATCCGCGTGACGTGAAGATGGACACCTTGTGCAGACCACTCTCCACGACAATGAGCTCCGCACGATTATTGCACACCACGCCACATGGCTTCTTGAGCTTGGCCACCACTTTGGGTGACCTTGTGATGTCTGTGATGGATCGTTTGACCAGTACTTGGAATGGGCTTCCCTGGATGTGTTCTCCACCAATCAGGACATGAAGCTCGTGTTCCTTGCAGAGGGTTGGGGTGCACCTAATGGAATACTTTGCCGGTTCGTCCTCCATTTCTACCTCACAGATCAGAGTCGTCGTGGGCGACACGAGCTCTGCTGTGATGTTCTCCACAGGCTCTAGGTAGTCCTGGTCATTCTCGTCTTTGATCTGCACAAGCAGGGTGAAGGGCTCATTCGCCATGGCAACGTGGCTGCCTCCAATGATCACACACTTCTGTGGGGCGACTCCTGCAAGCCCCACGGCCCTATACGGCTTTGATATCTCCTTCAGCCTCTGGGGTTTAAAGATGACGTTGGCTCTCTGGCGTGGGACCAGCAGGTCCCGGTCAAATTCACGAATCAGCTCCTGCGATTTTGTCACGACATACTTCTTAACAGCCAGTATCTCTCCCTCTGAACCTGTCCTGAGACGCTCCTCGGTGAAATCGACGGCGCTTCCGAGCTGGGTCTGCATCAGCTCCACCTGGTCCCTCTGGGCGGTCAGAGACTTCATCTTCTCACCTGCTGTCTCGTGGAGCTGGTCAAGAAACTCCACTTTCCTCTGTTCCAGCTCCTCATGGAGATGTCTGATGGTCTCCTCAATGTCCACGCCGATGGCCTTCTGCTGGGTCACTATGCTCTCCATGGTGACGTCAAAGATCAACAGGGCACGGTTGACCTTGTCCAGCATATCCTTGAGAGGGGCCAGCTTAGCCTCTATGGCTTCCTTGTGCGTGGAGAACACGTCCGTGACGAGGTCGTAGCTGTGTTCCTTGTGCTGCTGCACCGTGCAGTTGTGGCATATCAGCTCCGCGCACGTCTCGCAGTACAACTCCAGGTCCTTGTTCGCGTGCCTCGAGCACAGCAGGGCCTTCTTCTTGACAGGGACGAGCTTGGCCGCGTCGTCCTGCACCCTGTGAATGCTCACGACCTCGTGACTGGTCAGTTCGCTCCACAGCTTGTGGGTCTTGACGCACTGGTCGCACACGTACTGCCCGCAGTTGCGACAGAAGGCGGTGGCCAGGTGCTGCTGGCACTTCTCGCACTGGCTCTTCTCGATGGTTCCCGCCTTTTTGAGAGCGTCCTGGATGTCGAAGAGGTGGTGGATGTGAAAAGCGGGCACGAGGTCGGCTGTCCCAGCCCCTGTGAGCCGAGCCACACGGCGGCACGATGGACAGCTGACGTAATTGGACTCGTTGTCCGTCTTGACTATTAATTTGAGACATTCCTGACAAAAAACGTGGAGGCACGGAAGGACCCGAGGGTCAGTGTAGCAGTTGAGGCAGACAGCGCATGTCAGCTGGTCTTCAACTTTCTGGAGCGTCTCCACGACTATCTTATCGGACATGGCAGCGTTAGTTATTAAAACAGATAATAGATTATCCATATACGGTATCGCACTTATCAAAGCTCTGAATAGCTGGAGCGGCGATGTAAATGCCTTTTTGAGACGTCCGTATGGAATTAGTACAGGATAATCCGGTATCTCAGCGATACACCTGTATAGCATGATATTAAATTATCATTTATCACTCAGTTTGTACCAATATGGCGATCTTAAATCACTTAAAAGCACATTTTATCACATCAGGCTCGTAGTATTCCGGGTAAGTGGTGCTAATCACGTTACTTCAATAGGTTACACATACTGCCAACAAGCAATTATCAATGTTATTATGACACCCGGCTTAATATAAAAGCAAATACGCAGTGCTTCTTGCGGGAGTTGGATCTCTTTGTCTTAAAGCGGAGCGCTAGCGGTAAGGGCTTTTATGATCAAGTAGAAATTAGCATTTTACATGTGTAGCAGCTAGCTAGCCTCTCTACCTGCGCGCGCCCTTTTTCTCCGGTTCACCCTTTAATACCTCCGTATAGGTATACTGGCAGTCGATAAAACGCAAATGCTCGAGCCAGCATCACCGAGCGAAAACGCAGTAGAGACGCTCCGGAATGTGACAGAGCGACTAAAGTGCGCACTTTGCCTCCGTTGCTACACAGACCCACGGGTCCTCCCGTGCCTTCACGTATTCTGCCAACAGTGCCTAGAACAAGCGGTCAAACACAAGAAAGGAGTCGCCTCCATACAGTGCCCTTCCTGTCCGCGCATCACCTACCTGACGGACGAAGGGGTTGGCGAACTCGTGCCGGCGTTTCATCTTCATCACTTATTTGATATACAGGACGTACTCCAAAAGACGATTTCCCACGGCGGTCAACTAATACAGGAGTGCGAAAAATGCGGCGATGGGCATTCCACCTCGTTCTGCCGAGACTGTGGCCAGTGTATCTGCAACCAGTGCGTAAAGACGCACGAGAGATGGAGCGAGCTGGCTGGGCACGAGATAGTCAGCATTCGTGCGGTCCAAGATGAAGCGGTCGGCATGCTCACATTCAAAAAAAAGGCGCTCCTCTGTCCAAAGCACACCAACAAAGAGCTAGAGATGTACTGCGAGTCGTGCGAGGAGCTGGTGTGCAGATGCTGTCTCGCCCAACAGCACACCAACCACCACTACGACTACATAGCGACGAGTTTCGCCAGGAACAGACAAGTCATCGAAGCCAAGGTAAATCCACTCAAGGCGCATCTCGAGGCTATCAACCAGGCTCTTATAAACGTAGACGCAAACAGCGCCGCTATCGCATCGCAGCGGGATGCGGTTGAGGAGGATATAATCCAAACGATCAAGGTGCTGCAAGATCAGCTAGAAGAGATGAAGGGAAGGTTCTTGTCCTGTCTCCATAAGATTACGGACCGTAAATTGAATAGATTGGTGGAACAGAAAGAGGCGACTGAGGTCATTCAGGCTCAACTGACGGGCACCCTCCATTTTGCGGAGGAGCGATTATCAAAGGGAACGGAAGCGGAAATACTCGCAATTAAGAAATACGTCATCACCCAGACTGAAGCGATTGTGCGCGACTTAGACCCCAGCCTCCTGATTCCATGCGACAGGGCCAATGTAATTTTTAACCCTCAGTTCCTGCGTGAGAAGTTCACCCCTCACGATGCAGTCTACACGTCGTGTGTGTGCCCGCTCAAATGCCGCGCGATCGGAGACAGCCTGCACTTGACAAGTGTGAACGAAACGACCATCGTGACAATATTGGTTAAAGATGAGTTTGGCGAAAACGTATTCGATCCAGTTGATAGCATTACAGCAGAGCTCGTACTAAACGACTCGGCGCTGCGGTGTCACGTGAGGAAGACCTCTCTCGCGCAATACACGGTGAGTTACGTCACGACCATCCCGGGCGTACAGAGACTGCACATCCGGATCAACGGTCAGCACATTAAAGGCAGCCCTTTTCCTGTCCGGGTGAAGGATTTCGAAGCAAGGCACAAGAACGATGCGGATACGATGGACTTCAACTTGGTACTGTTTCACAATGGTGACGTCAACGAAGAACGAGCCGAGATATTTTAAAATCGTTCTTTTTAAAATATTATTTTTATAGTAAAACTGAGACGCATTGCCGTCAGTGTGCGTGAGATAATTCTACCAGCACACCAAGGCTCTATAGCGGGTCTGTGTATATAGATGCCTGGACGCGTGGGTTTTTAAAGTAATCCAAAATTTGCGTTGATTTCAATATTGAGTTTGTTTTACTATAGGGAAAGTATGGGCATAGGACCTACACAGTAAAAGGTTTGCCAAAAGTGTACTTCAAGGTTGTGACCAAGGGCAAGTGTCTATATATAGCTCTGAATGCACTCAGTCTTATATGAAGCCAGAGCAAAACCATGTTCTTCAATTTCTGAGTGGAGAGCCAGCTTTAGTTTGATCACTTTCTTGTGCAAGATCCGCTGGAAACACTGGATAGGTTGTTTTTAAATTTCAGGTTGCACTGATGTGTACATCTTTCTTGTGGCTCGATTGCTATAGCTTGTGATGTGTATATGCCATGCAGATCTTTTGCATGCATGCTATAATCATGTTGTGCACTCTTGAGGCTTAAGATTTGGTGGCAACTAAGAAAGCTGTGGGGATTACTGTATGTCCCAGCCACCAAGCCTTAAAGAGGCAACTGTCATTCTATAGGTCATGCTCTATGTAGCACAGTACAGTAGTATGCCATTATTTAAAAAAGAATTTCTATATATAGACACTGAGAAAAAAGCGTGTACATGAAACAAGACTGTCATTCAAATAAATTGGTGTGGATGTCGGATTTGTAAGCACCATGCATGCATCATTAAATACAACAAAAAGTTGAAAAATAGTGTGAAGGACCTCGTGAAGGACTGGATACAGGTTCCTCCAGACACCAACCACACATAGCATATACACCTCAGCCTTCATCAATGGACTGCCACCATATGTGTGTGTGTGTGTGTGTGTGTGTGTGTGTGTGTGTGTGTGTGTGTGTGTGTGTGTGTGTGTGTACATAGATATATTAACAAGATATAAAATTTAATTAAAATAAATTTAATGAACATAAAATTGGTAGGATTTGTACACTTCACAGCAAAAAAAGTTTGGTGGATTTCACTCAAAACGGCCTACTATATCACTCAGAATCAGGATTTGGAGTGATATAGTTTGCCGTTTCACTAAACTTTTTTTGCTGGGTTGTATGCAGTTGCGTCAGTAAAAAAACCGCGCGCGGGAATTACGGAAATTATCCATTCACTATTACAAACCTACATTATCTAGCTGGCTGAAATTATGTGCAAAATCTAGGTATGTAAAATAATGAATGTATAATTTCCGTAATTCGGGAGTTTTGCTAATCGTATTCATGACACTTCAATTAAATCTTACATGGGACCTAGTACCGTTAAACCCACGAGGACGAAGTTTACCCTTGTTACAGGATGTTAGCGCACTGATTACAGTTCGATTCAGGACTAAAACCTTTTTTATAATGACTTTTTAATAAGCTGACTGAAGCAACTTGCCATGCCGCGGGGCCTTTGCGCATGCGCCACCCGCACCCTGTTGGGTTAATAACTCCGTTTAACTGCGTTAAGCCGTGGACAATTGGGTTTTCTGATTAGAACACATTCGAACATTACGGTATTTTGGTGTTTGGGATCCTAGAGAAGCTAATTATTTTGTGGTTTACGTTCAGACTTCAGACTGAGAGGCGCTATTTGCCACTACCAATTCAATATACACAACCATTATAATTTTGAGCTATTCCACAACCAATTTCGTACTTAAAAAGAATGATAGCACAGTCAAAGTACGTTCTTCTTTGGCCCATCCTTATAACCAATTTTTCTCGAAACCCGCCCGGCAGATGGTTTTAAAAATTTCTCCTACTCAAAGAGCGATCATTTTAGGCTTATTTTCTGGCGAAAGAACGACACGGTTACTCGGGACCATCTAACTAATGAATAATGCACGTGCGCCACACCCATCAGTGTGTATAAATTTGACACACGACGACAATGGGAAACACGCAATGGACGTCATGTCCAGAAGTTCTGTCAGAGAGTATGTGGTCATAACTGAACTATATAAGGGTGGAAATCAGTCGAGAGTCTCAAACAAAATACACCCGTGCTGCCTTTTCAATGGAGCTCTTATTTGACATGCTTTGCAATAGACATACGCAATTACACTGTTTGACTGATTTCCCTGCAGAGTGTGCAAGTACAAGAAGCAGCAGTAAAGAAATTGGATACAGGTGTATGGTAAAGCCATACAACTGCATGGCTACAACATCATAAATATTAATCCATTCACAACATGCATTAGCGCTAACACATGATGGCTTTTTTTTTTAAATTGCAGCAGATCCCATACAAGAATTCTTACTTAGACCATAATAATAATATTATATGTATACATGTACACACTAATGTAATATAATGATAATATTTAAATATACTCCTATAATATCGCACTAAAATCCTAATAACAACAACTATACTAACTAAATAATGATATGTCATTTTACTACAAACATCAACCTAGAGTAACTCTGCTTAGCAATGCCCTTGCATTGCATGGCTCTGATCAGTGTCATGTCCAGCCTTGCGGCATATAATATGCTTGACAGTGCTTCTGGTCTGGGTACTGAAGACTTCACAGAAAGTCTGGTGGCCAATCGAGAAAACGTACGCTGAGCCTCTCCACTGTCATTGGGACACATACCCAGTTGAGCTTGGTGCACTTCTGCATGGTCATTGTTGGCATGCTTCATTTCTTCTCAGTGCTAAGAGGGCAGCTGACCCAGTTGTGGTACCTGCTTCAACAATATGGGTTGAACCAAGCGGTGAGACCACAGTGAAGTAAAGGGGGCTGCAGGTCTGAAGCAAAACCAATTTGGCAGAAGGACATCAGCAGGTCTAGTATGCAGGTGTTCATGTCCTAGCCCACTTCAGGGCCCGCGGAGCCGGGGGGGCAAGGGGGGCTGCTGCCCCCCCACTTTTTTGGCCGATAATGTTAATTTGTTGAATGTATTATCGTGGATGCATACATGCGTACGCGCATGCAGGCGCGGCGGCTCCATCGATCTGCAGCAGACCATCGTTCTTTTGTTATTGCATGTGCAGTGCTTTCGACGCTTGTTGATTGTTTGCTTGACGAAGGAAACTCAAAAATATATTTGCTTGTGTTTTTTAGATAGCCAACCGATATACATAATTGGACTGACTGATTCGAATTTTACTGAATTGCCCGGCCGGTCCGCTACGTATGCACAATGGGCTAACCTCCGTGTAAGCAGCAGTTTAGCATAGCCAGTGCCACGCAGACTCTGCATATGAACGATATGCAGACACATATTCATATACAGAGAGCTGCACTGATATAAACACTTTATAACGATTACATATATCTGCGCCTGCATGCGTAACACTACATGTATACTACATACATTCTGTCACGCAGTGTATATATGCGATCTCAACCATGCTTAATCCGAATGATATAGGTAGAAACTTCTACGATGAGACTAATGATAAAGTGTTTTGCCATACGTGTATGTGAGTAAATTAAGAACTGCCCGAAATAAAGATCCATGCAGCATTTGTTATTTGCGAAGTGGAGAATTTCAATCATTCCACAAAATTTTAAAGCCTTTACAAATGTGATAAGGGCCTAATTTCGGAGATTGCATCCAGTTATAGTGAAAGACCTTTTTCGACCGCTCGTCGCCTGAAAACGTGGCTTCGTGCAAGCATGCATGAATCAAATTAGATTCAATAACTTAGCTACTACAGCCTAGCTTTCATGATTTAAAGCGACAGAACAGCTGCTAATATTGACATGTGGATGACGTTGCCTCTGAGATATTCATGTGCATTTGGCTTACATGTATATTTGTACGCGCGTTTCTATGAATACCTTTCACATGCAGGGAGGTGCGAAGGAATATTAGATTACAACTTGATTCCTAACATATGAGAACTGAAATCTGCCCCCCCACTTTATAATACCCTCCGCGGGCCCTGCACTTCCAGCTTCAATACTAGCACTGACACCTGCAAAACAGTATATGTCTGCACAAAGGTATCCCTAAGCTGATTGTGCCGAGACACCACATCCCCTCCAAATTTACAAGTAACAGCATGGTGGCCAAGGGGATCATGGTGGCCAAGGGGATCGAGCATGTTGTGGGGACACATTGCACATCTGGACCCAGAAGATGTATCCATTCCTAGCCACCATTTGATAGCCACTTGGATTTCTTCAGGATCGAGATGAAGTCCTAGGCCAGGAGATGGGGTTGCCAACAGCCATGAAGATGCATGTGCAGAGGACACAGACATAAGTCTTGCTCTGCCAGCTGCAGAACTGCATGTTGTCGATGAGCTGGTTGAACACTGTATAGCTTCCAATTTAGAGGAGAGAAGTTGCTGTCAATGTGGGTGGCCAACAACCTCCTCAATGGACAAGGCATCATTAGATATTACTCAGTTTAGCATTAAAGGCTGTCAGTGCAGGCAATAGGTTAGTATTGGTGACTAAGGAAGAGCCAGTACTGCTGACAGAGGCAATGTATGCTGCAGAGCAGTGATGGGCAAGTGATCTGAAGCCTAGTCCACCATGCCGAAGACTCAGCTGAGCTTGTTCTCCGGCTTTGCATGGGTGGCATCTCAATTGCAAGATACTCAGAAAGGCAGTTCATAACATTTTGATCAAACAGGCCAAGTTCATCTGTTGCTATTGTTGGGGGTGCATGTAGTGCAAGCTATATGAGACTTCACAGAAAGTCTGGTGGCCAATCAAGAAAACGTATGCTGAGCCTCTCCACAGCCATTGGGACACATACCCAGTTGAGCTCGGTGCACTTCTGCATGGTCATTGTTGGCATGCTCTCAGTGCTGAGAGGGCAGCTGACCCAGTTGTGGTACCTGCTTCAACAATATGGGTTGAACCAGCGGTGAGACCACAGTGAAGTAAAAGGGGCTGCAGGTATACGTAATAGCATAAGAGCTACATGTGGATCTTGCAGAACAACCTTTTTGACCTCCAATATAGTAGGTTGGAGGCTGCAGAGCGTTTAGATGCTATGTAGGAAGAACAGTATTGGGATCACCAATAGGAGATCCCGAGATTGGGGTAGGTAGACTTCTTCATCTCTGGTGGAAAAAGTATGAAGTCATTGCATACATCTATTGAAGAGCTCACATTTTGAAGGATTGAGATGAAGACCTAGGGAAGGACCAATATCGCGAATAATGTTTAGAGCATTACTAACACTCAATGGTCGCCCTGCTAGCACACCATTGTCCATGTACCATTGGTTTAAGAGCAAACTAGGGCAGTCTGCTGCAATAGCCTTAACAGCACAAGGCAAAATAGTAGTGGCTCAAGTGGGTCTCCTTGTTGAACTCCAAACTCAGATGTCAACGGACCCAATGGGTGCCATAAAAAGGGATGCTCACCATAACACCACTTTACCCAAGGAAGTATCTCTGGAAAGTCAGTGGAGGACACATTCATCCAGAAGTGCCTGGTGAGATACTAAGTTGAAGGCATTCCTTAGATCTACTTTGCAGACCAAAAAGTTGTCATCTTACCAGTGGTCATCAATGGTCTGACGAAAGCCATGTACAATTCTTTCACTCCCAGCAGGACATGCAACACCACACTGGAAGGGCTGAAAAAAGGATGCTGCATTTTTCTGTGTTACAGCACATATAGACACTTGCTTGTCATGCGTCTAAACACCTCTCCTACCGCAATAGGTCTTATATAGGGGGAATCTGGCTTGCCCTTCTTCAAAGCAGTTAGATTTCCTCCAGCTAGGTACTTGGAGATGGAAGAAGGAGCTTTACCAGAGGCAAGGAGGGTGACCATGCACACCTAGAAGCAGAGACCTACATGATTGAGGATGGTAATTGGATTCCAGCAGCATCTATAAGATGTTGTATTTGCAAGCCAGATGGTCCTGCTGCAGTCAGCTTGGGGAAAAAACCGAAGGATATACCAATGATGTTGAAATTAGGTGGGAAAATGGGATCCTCAGTAATAGGAGGAGGAGTGTGCGGTTTCCAAACTGGAGTCTTTGAGGCCAGAAAAGCTAAGCCGAAAAAGAAAACGCAAAGTGATTTTTGTTTTCCATGCAAGAATAATAATAGTAGGGCCTATGTGTGTTTCGCACATATCCATAATTTATGAGATGACCACTTCGCTACGCCGGGGTAAAAAAAATCTGCCCTTTTCAAAGGGTTGGCACGATGCGCAGAAAATAAGCCCCGTTATACCCTATAAACGGAACCAAATACAGTCGTCTCCTGAGTACACGTTTCTAAAAGAGTTTTTTTTCATTTGGCCAGGCCGATTTCTCAAAAAAGCCTATTGCCACGAACAACACAAAATAAAGAGCATTTAGTCTTGGACTCTTGGCCCTCTCTTCTCGCGAATTTAAATACAACAAAGATGAAACTTATATTGTTTTAGTCCTCGAAGGACGCCTGGCTGATATATCAATCCACAGTGAGCTTACGTTGTACGGATAAAGAAGGATAAAAATAAGCCACATTCTATTGCCATGCGGTAACTAGGGTTCAGTTGCCTGTCTCCAAGCGGAGTGGGGACGAGACCTAATTTCAATGGAATGACCAATATTTGAATAATTTCAACTGACTTGCCCTCGGACTTGCCTTAAAAATTATCTAAGGCTCCATGCAATATGCACTGTAAATGAGGTCTAGCGTAGCTAAACATAGTTAATCAGGCGCCAGCCGCGGCGCACGCGTGCCGTCCTATTCTGCTGACCATTGTAATTGTATACCTGGTCGGCGCGGCGCAGTCGGTTCATATATGCCCCTGGCTGCTTGGTCAGGCCACGTGTACGTTGTATCGTTTCGCGTTGGACGCTTGCTCCACCTCCCGCCCCGACCTCTGCTGATCCGCCCACCTTTCGCGGTAAAGGGGCGTATCCTCACACACACCCTCGGTCCACGCCCGGTACCGATGGGCGGTGCCCGGACACAAAGTGAATTGCCAAAGATTAGCTAGCATCTACGCAGCCACGTCGGTCGTTACTATGCTGGCAACAGGGATTAACTTGACATAATGATATTATAACAATGTCAATGTTAACATGTATACATATAAACCACATTACTAACTATATTGCAGTTTGCTAGGTGCTATACATGCTGCACACAGAACACAATAAGCTTTACAAAACTTCGCATACTTATATCTAGTATGCCGGAGGTAGATCAACAGCGAAACCGGTAGTAGCGGGATAATACTGCGGCTGGTAGGCATTTGTGAACTGGGCAGCCGAAGGGTATGGTAGATTAGGATCCTGGGTCGTTGGAGCAGTTTGAGGGTATGGTAGATTAGGATCCTGGGTCGTTGGAGCAGTTTGAGGGTATGGTAGATTAGGATCCTGGGTCGTTGGAGCAGTTTGAGGGTATGCCTGGGCCATTGGAGCAGTCTGAGGGTATGCCTGGGCCATTGGAGCTGCTTGGTATGATTGGGCTGTTGGCGGGTACGGCTGGGCCTGCTGGTTCTCGATCTGCGAATATATCTGGACCGGCGTGACAGTTTCCGGCGTCTTCTGGGTCGTAACTGGAATGGTAGGGTCTGTGCCTTTGGCGAAGATACAGCCGAGCAAGATGCAAACAGGAATCGTACAGAGAGCCACCACAATGACCATGCTGATCTCAACCACCGCGTAAACCCACGCACGTGCGTCGCAAGACAGAGAAATAGGGACGTTGGCGCCCGAGTCCCCGTAAGGGGAGGGGCTCGTCGCGACGAGGAACGTGTAATCGGAACTGTAGGGAATGCTTAGAGAGCAACTCAACTGAGACAAGGTCGTCGTACAGGAATCGGCCACGCCTCCAGACGAAGGTAAGTATTCCGTTCGATCGAACGCCAGTGTGAACGTGACGGTCGCCGTAGAGTAAGCGTTGTTGTAGAAGACGAAATAGTAGTCGTCCTCGGAAGTAAAGGCTAGCGACGCCGTTATGTTCGAGGTACCACAAAGACTTGAGGGGGTCAAATAGATAGCGCTGTTTCCGTACGCATATGAACTTACTAAGTAGTTAACCCAGCTGTTGAAGTTACTCGTGCCTTTGATGATCAGGTACTGAGCCGAATTACCGGGTTGCAGACAGGCACTCAGCATATATTTTGATCCCGGATACAGATGGAAACTCCAGTACTTGTAGTTTTCCGGCAGATAGTTGCCTATCGATATGCTTTGCGTAATGGTGAAGTTATTCTTAGCTCCCAGCACGGGGGCGCTCTGAAGGAGGTAGAGGGACGTCGTGACTCCTGTAGTCGAGGACGACCCGCTGTTTACTGTCGCCCCCTGACATACCGTACTGGACACGGACACGATGCGGGTGTCAGCGGGGGAAAAGGTAAGGGAGATGCTTGCGTTTTTTTGATACGTTACCGTAACGGGAACCACCAGGAGAATGATGGCGACGGCAAAAGCGCACAAACAGGCACAGCAAACTCCACCGCCCCTAGAATCGCCCGGCGTGTTGCCGCTTGTGGTGCCCCTGTATGAGTGCTGCGAGTGATAATATCCTCCGCCTCCGTGATGATGATGACCTCCGCCTCCGTGATGATGATGACCTCCGCCTCCATGATGACCGCCGCCTCCATGATGACCGCCGCCTCCATGACCGCCGCCTCCGTGACCTCCGCCGTGAGGCATCGTTAGGGACTGGTTATGAACCTGCAGGCCTATGCACACCGGAAATGACTTAACGCAGCATTCCGTTGAAGGAGCGATGGGTGAATATAGCGGTTTATGTATCTGTATATGTCATGGCCAGAAATTGCATGCCTTCATTACTAATTCCTGACGCGTTATGACGTTTTTCCCGTTTCATTACCGTGCACGCGTCCATTGAAATGTATGGAGGATGACACTCTTTTGATCACTGTCACTCAGGAAAAGATGCCCATGACAAGGAAAAAGAACTTTATGATGAAGAGGATCATAAGGTATACCTCTGTCGTTAAAAAAAAAATTAGCCCTCTTCCTGACGCTTCCTCATCAGAATTTCAGTGTTTCCATAGACATGTATGGATTTTGATTTTTAAAATGAGGGTTTTTCAAGACATTTATGCTTCCTGACGAAAATCCAAGCTAGATATCAAAAAGGAAAGACTAACTGCTGTTAGTAAAACCATTAGGGCTGGAATGTGACATATTCTAACGTTCATGACCCTTTTACCCTCGCTTCCCTGATCACTTTTATCATTAAGGTTCATATGTCTTTGTAAATACCAATATTCAATAATAAATCGACAAACGCCGCGTGCGTGCCCTGCCGCGATGAAGGTTTTCAAACAAGAAGGCACAAATCACCGACCACGGTATGAATCCTAGCAACGAACGTTCGATACTTGATAGCTTGTTACACATGTGCGTCTGATTTCGACTGTTGTGCGTGTGCATGGGTGGCAATATAGATGCGATTGTACTTTTTTTTTGGTAGTAGGCCTACTCGGCTGCTCCAACATTCTTTTTAAGCCCTATAGCTGTAGGGCGCGATCATGTTCGGAGTGTTTTAGCTACCTATATGTACATGTACATGGATTCTACAACGGCTTGTTTTGGTTGCGTTGGTTTTAAACGATTCGATTCCGGCTTACTCACCTATATTGCTAATTCTACCACAAGGAGTTCGTGGATGTAATCCCTATAGCAAAGCCACATTTTTGCACCTGTTCTACCTTCAGTAATATTTGTAAAGATGGGCATGTCCTTACGTGCAAAACTGACGCCATATTTTTGTTCTTTTTTTTTGTTGCAACTAATAGTACTTACGTATCTGTATCTGTGCGTGTCTATATATTTTTTCATCTCTGCAGAATGAAAACTACCAATACAGCAACAAAAAAAACGTTCCACAGAGACGAACCTTATAAGGATATATCACGTGAGGAATACATGCGGTAACAACCTACTTTTTTACTATATCCACATGGGGAAGGTGGAAAGGGTGACAGCCTTGTGAAGGTGGAGGGAGGTAGTTTTGTGAAGGTGGAGGGAGGTAGCCTTGTGAAGGTGGAGGGAGGTAGTTTTGTGAGGTGGAGGGAGGTAGTTTTGTGAAGGTGGAGGGAGGTAGTTTTGTGAAGGTGGAGGGAGGTAGTTTTGTGAAGGTGGAGGGAGGTAGTTTTGTGAAGGTGGAGGGAGGTAGTTTTGTGAAGGTGGAGGGAGGTAGTTTTGTGAAGGTGGAGGGAGGTAGTTTTGTGAAGGTGGAGGGAGGTAGTTTTGTGAAGGTGGAGGGAGGTAGTTTTGTGAAGGTGGAGGGAGGTAGTTTTGTGAAGGTGGAGGGAGGTAGTTTTGTGAAGGTGGAGGGAGGTAGTTTTGTGAAGGTGGAGGGAGGTAGTTTTGTGAAGGTGGAGGGAGGTAGCCTTGTGAGATAGCCTTGTGGAGGTAGAGGAGAGAGTGCCTTGTGAAGGTGGATGGGAGATATCCTTGTGGAACAGTTGGGAAAAGATAATACATGTAGGCCCTTCTCCCTAGAGATGAGGAATTTGATAGCACATCCCAGAGGCAGCCACTGGGATATGAATCAAATTACGTTTAAAGGTTTCTGATGTAGGGTACAGTTAGAAGGAGATAGATCTACATGTTACATGCATATAGATGTAGGAGGGTAATTCTATACCACTTTAACTCAGGCATTGACACATGTGTTTCATAGTCCATAATATCCTATGTGACTTGTTTACTACATTACTCTGTACACTTGTATTAATAATTAGCCCTCAAGGTTAATTCCGTTTATTGGCTACAAGGTGTGAATAATTTAACCACAAATGTATACATAGTAATCCCTCTTGGCAGCCATTATAGCTACACTGATGATTTTAAATACACACACACAACCCTGTAAGGGCCATATTATGATGCCATGACCTTTACTAGTGCACGCTCAGTGATCGAAAAACATGAAAATGAAGCATTGTTATGCCTCTCATATAGAAATGACCACTTTTTAAGTTTTTATTGTTTGAAAATAGGAAAGAGCAGGTTGTATTCTACTGTTATATCTAGCTTCTACAGCGGGATGGAACTGGGTTCCATTGAAATGCCATGCAGAAAAGAGTGAGTCTCCTAGGATGTTCGTTCTGTTTGATTGAATTCATGAGCGCTTATCAACACTTTGGTGAGCCTATCATAACTGTTACCGAACTAAAAATGTCTAATGCATACAAATCACATACTATTTTTGCTGGGATAATGTTCATTCACTTATTGACCAATCCAACACCATCTTAGTGGGACTTAACAACAATTTAATCAAGTGTTCAAGCTTTTTCTGCAAGTGATTTACAAACAATCATAAAGCAAGTTACAAGGTACAAAACATCATTTAAATTAAGTTCTTATCCTAGTGTGACACTTTAGTGGATACAACAGCTTTGAAACGATGACATGTTAAAGTAACAAAAGCAATGACTGGCAAAAATAAAGAAGCGTTATGAAACTTTGTTGTGAATGGCAGGTGAATTTATAACTGTATTCCGCGCGGGCGCGCACCCTCGCGGTACATCGTAACAATGGAGAGGGCCACAAATCTAGATCCGAACTGGAGGCTACGGCCCTGGTAGTCTAGTTAGGCGTAGCCCGACCTTCCGCCAATACGCGAAGGTCGATCGGGCTATACGCCCAACTACACAGTGACAAGATTGTCTTCACTTCCAGCCGCATCCTTGCATGACTTCAATAAGCGTCTCTGTGTTGACTTTTTTAAAAAGAAGAGCTGATGCTGATCAAAAAGAAATTTAACGCCACGGCTTGTGCGTATTCTAGACCCGTACGCGTATAGCCAGGATGCCTGGCGGGGGAAGGGGGGAACGTGGGGTACATGTATTGCTTTCCCATCCCCAGCCCCCTCTCGCCTCCATCCCCATTTCTCCCCTTCCCCCCCGATTACCATCCTATAGAAGCGGCTGAGCTCTAGGAGTGGGATAAAAAATGGCAGGGTGGGATAATATCTTGCAGTCTGGAATGTTGCCAAAATTTATCCTAGGATAATATTTTGCGGGCGGATAGAATTTTTCGTGACAGATCAATATGTTAACATAGTATGATACCACTTCTATATAATATTTTGCACTCCCATTGCGCCCTATTAAATACTTAGTTGGGCGTAGCCCGACGTTCGCGTTTGGCAAAAGGTTGGCCCTAGTTGGTATACCTGCATCCATCTGATAGCGGGTAGCCTATGCATGCACCTGGATTTGTAACAATCACATATATATGTGGGCTATCATATAGCCTCATACGCTATCAAATCCACATATACTCCGACATTCCGAAGGTCGGGCTACGCCCGACTACGGTTTGCATCAGCAAAGTTGTGATAGGCTCACCAAAGTGTTGATAAGCACATTCTATGGCACATGAATTCAATCAAACAGAACAAACATCCTAGGAGACTCACTCATTTCTATATGCCATTTCAACGGAACCCAGTTTCGTCCCGCTGTAGAAGCTAGATATAACAGTTGAATACAACCTGCTCTTTCCTATTTTCAAACAATAAAAACTTAAAAAGTGGTCATTTCTATATGAGAGGCATAGCAATGCTTCATTTTCATGTTTTTCGATCACTGAGCGTGCACTAGTAAAGGTCATGGCATCATAATATGGCCCTTACAGGGTTGTGTGTGTGTATTTAAAATCATCAGTACAGCTATAATGGCTGCCAAGAGGGATTACTATGTATACATTTGTGGTTAAATTATTCACACCTTGTAGCCAATAAACGGAATTAACCTTGAGGGCTAATTATTAATACAAGTGTACAGAGTAATGTAGTAAACAAGTCACATAGGATATTATGGACTATGAAACACAAGTGTCAATGCCTGAGTTAAAAGGGTATAGAATTACCCAGGACCAAAGAATAATTGTTTAAAGTGGCTACAATTGTCACATCCTGTGGTGTCCACCTTTATTAGTTTGGTTAGAAAAACTCCTTGGTTTGGTTGTACACATAGCACAGACACCAGTTGTCTGCCAGGAGAGGAGGCTTACCTACATGACCACCTGGTATGGTCCAGGGACTGGACACAAAGTTTTGCATCTCATGGACTGTGCCAGCCACCCTTCCAACATGCACCTGGTGAAAAACTTCAGCAACAACTCAAATGGAAGGCTTTATGTGGTCTAGCTATATGTACATGGCTCTGCAGATGTATGCAATAGGTAATGTAACAGTTGTGGTGTGGCATTTATATTTATTTGGTTATGTATTGGTTGTGTATGTGTGTGATAAATGTGGAAAGTTCAGAAGGTATTACATGTACCTGTACTAACAGAGAATGTAGCTGACTCAAAATCTTTGTGGTCACCTATTTAATTAGGGTGGTGGCATGTGGTCATTAGTTATGGCTGTTATGTAAACGCGTTTCACATGCATGGCCCTCAGGACTACAGTGGAAACCATCACACTTGCTCCTATAATTTTTTTGTACTGTTATTTTGTTCACTTGAATATATTTCAATAACAATGAGATCAAATGGAAATCTGACAACGCAGGTATAGTGTACAACTATTTTTCAATATATACTGAAAGTTAAAAAGCATCACGTGACTATTTACTTTTGTTATTAACACTTGTTGTGACCCCAGTACAAAAAAAATTGTGAACATAATTCCTCCTCCTGTAGGCAATAGATCTTGACCATATTCGCAATGCATCTAAAGAACAAGCATTAGCAACCTTTGGCCGAGTCGGTTTTTAAGTCCGGTAAATAGTTACGGTATTATCGAGCTAGGTATGCGTTTTTAGCTCGTAAAAGCTTAGCGATGCTATTTCGTAGTACGCTCTCACTGGACTGCTATATTTCGCTTCCGAGTCGTCACATGTTAGATCTATCGCGAAATCGTACTTGGGAGGCAATAGACCCTTCTTTGCCGTTAAAAAAGTGCCATCAGAGCTGAGTACCTGAAAACCTCCGCCATATCGCGATGAATTACATTTGAAACGTCATCATTTCGTCATTTTGTATCGTGAATATATTTATAATGTGACGATAATACGAATGGATGCAAGGGATTGTGAAAATGGTTCTTAACCTAGCGATGCTGCATCTTGCAGCCACTCACGGCGAACGTTTAGTAAATCAGTAGCATCAAATTGGGAAGCTTTATGGACCATCAAGACATTCGCCAAGGCTAGCGTTCTATCACCCAAAGCTTCGAATCCTAGATGGCAGCTTCCAAATAGCTAATTGGGTACGCTTCCCTTCCAGCTTTAGAGTTGCCTCTTGCTTTTTGACGTTTCTTGTAACCTGCCCAATTTGATGCTATATTATCTCTGCCGATACGTCACATTATAAATATATTCACGATACAAAATGATGCAATGATGACGTTTCAAATGTAATTCATCGCGATATGGCGGAGGTTTTCAGGTACTCAGCTCTGATGGCACTTTTTTAACGGCAAAGAAGGGTCTATTGCCTCCCAAGTACGATTTCGCGATAGATCTAACATGTGACGACTCGGAAGCGAAATATAGCAGTCCAGTGAGAGCGTACTACGAAATAGCATCGCTAAGCTTTTACGAGCTAAAAACGCATATCTAGCTCGATAATACCGTAACTATTTACCGGACTTAAAAACCGACTCGGCCAAAGGTTGCTAATGCTTGTTCTTTAGATATATTGCGAATATGGTCAAGATCTATTGCCTACAGGAGAAGGAATTATGCTCACAATTTTTTTTGTACTGGGGTCACAACAAGTGTTAATAACAAAAGTAAATAGTCACGTGATGCTTTTTAACTTTCAGTATATATTGAAAAATAGTTGTACACTATACCTGCCTTGTCAGATTTTCATTTGATCTCATTGTTATTGAAATATATTCAAGTGAACAAAATAACAGTACAAAAAAATTATAGGAGCAAGTGTGATGGTTTCCACTGTAGTACATACATGTAGGTTCTACCTAGCATCCTTGCCATTGTGTATGAGTCATGATCACCAGCATCGGCCATCGATCTGTTCATTGATGACAGATCAGAGCTGCATCATGGCATCCTTTTTTGTGCCATTGCTTTAGTATTTGTAGGAGTAAATTAGATAGACAGGTGCATGTATGTGATCTTTTCTTCAACTGCATGCCCATGCAAGTCCTGTGTCAAGTGTGTGTATGTGTGTGTGTATGTGTGTGTATGTGTGTGTGTATGTGTGTGTGTATGTGTGTGTATGTGTGTGTGTATGTGTGTGTGTGTTTGTGTATTTGCATGTACATGTGTGTGTATGTGTGTGTGTGTATTTGCATGTACATGTGTGTGTATGTATGTGTGTGTGTGTATTTGCATGTACATGTGTGTGTGTGTGTGTGTGTGTATTTGCATGTACATGTGTGTGTGTGTGTGTGTGTATTTGCGTGTACATGTGTGTGTGTGTGTGTGTGTGTGTGTGTGTGTGTGTGTGTGTATTTGCGTGCATGGTATTTGCATTTGGGTGTGGGTGCATGTGCATTTCCTTCCAGCCGCTCAATCATAAAAAAGTAGAACACACGGCATAACAAACACACGGCATAACAAACACACGGCATAACAAACACACGGCATAACAAACACACGGCATAACAAACACACGGCATAACAAACACACGGCATAACAAACACACGGCATAACAAACACACACATCTCAGGCCAACTGCCGAATATGTTTACGGCTGTTCATCCTTCTTGTATACCCTAGCCAAAATTCCGGCGGAGCTGGATAGAAATGAGTACAGGACTAAACCTCGTAGCAGATATTGGGTCTGGGAACGAGACTACACACCTCCACGAGAACTTCTAGTATGTTATCAAAAACAAGCCAGCCATCGTGGTCAACGTCAGAGCGATGCACATGCAGATAGATATATATATACAATACATATAATTATATAATAATATAGGGACGGAATCGCCCATGCATCTTAACGATCGAGTCTCGTAGTCACACCTATATATCATATTATGTAGTAGCTACTCCACAGCAGCGGTTCTATTGGGCTCGACCTTCGCGTTATGGGGGTTTCAAGCCTATCCAGTTGAAGTTCGATGTTGTACGTCTGGCTAGCGAGACAAGCGTATACCAAGAATTAGATTGATAGCGAGTGTAGAGCTATTACATTGTATATCCACAATACTATCAGATGGGTACAAATCTTGGTATAGGCCTAGGCTTGATACCCGACCCTCCGCCAAAAGGCTACGCCCAACTACTATACAATGGATCAAAATGGTTAAATAATAGATCACGTGACTCTAGAATGCATCCAATGGCAGGGGCACGAGTACAACTAAATGTTTGAGTTGCGCATGCGTATGCTTAGATCACTAAAATCGACGATAGCTGTAGTTTGGAAGGATTTTATGTAACAGCGATGCCTATTCCTAACTTCCCTGCCATGCAGACATACAATGCATTTATTAAAAGACAATAACAATAATATATTTTAATAAATTAATTAGCAGTTTTAATAACGTGATAAATCTCTGAAGTACCTAGTGAGTTTAATGGTGCAATTAGATTTTTTTTATCACAATCGTACGCCGAGTTATGCATCGATGTCCACAATTTCTGGACATGTGCTGATCAGCAAGGGCATGAATAAGCATTAGCGGGCCGGAATATAATTTCAACGTTACATGCATGCATGCATATGGCCCGACTATAGTGCAACAGACTTGACTGGGGATTTTTGGCATCGCTAATTCAAATGACTGAGCCTATGTATAGACATATAGATAAGGGTTACCGCAAAAAAAGAAGGTAATGCGTGTCACTAGATTTGTCTAGTGACATGCATGCAAGATTAATAGGGCACTCGCTAAAAGTAGTGACATCCACTCGTTTATAATATCAGTGAATGTCACTACGTAAAAGTACACTAGCGAATTATGACGTGATATAAGACTACAGTTTTTGCTCACGTGATAATGGCACCATGGTAATGTTAATACAAATTCACGCCCTAGGGTTAATCACGCGATCAGATGATGATAAACATATACATAAAACTTTATATACAATCAGTAAAAGTTTGTCAGTCACTATAGCAGTCAAGTTCTTATCGAGTCCAGTTTAACTGATTGTCTGGTAGATAGCTCATGCTGCATGCTTCAGTCTGCTCTGGGTCTGCTCTACGTTCTTGTTCTCATGCACACTCCATCCTGCCTCCTTAAGGGTGGGAGGCATTTTTGGAGAACGCAGAATGCAGTGACAGCACACATACCTTGCAAGGATTAAATATCAGAAAAAGCTCAAGCAGTTTCTCCTGAGGATGAAAAGTGTGTAGATGGGAGTGTGTACATGTGCAGAGGGAGAGTGTGTTGAGTAAGGACTGGAATGTGTAGTGGGGCGTTTTTCAGTACGTACCTTGCCTTCAATACAAGACAATTTTTTTTAAAAGTTTTCTCATGAGGATGAGGAACAGTATGTAAAAGGACAAGTGTAGAGGGAATGTGTAGAGGGACATATTTTAAGTACGCACCTTGCCTTCAATACAAGTGTGTAAAGGGACATGTGTAAGGGGAGAGTATGCAAGAATGTGCAGAGGGTGACATTTGTAGGTCATAATCATTTACTTGATCAAACTAGAGTCCTTTCGGGGAAGGAAGAGATTGGGCACCTCTTGTACTCTGCTAACTTGATGGGTGGGGAGCACTTATTGGAGAACACAGCATATAGAGAGATGTTTGGATATGTGTACTCCATGCACACATCGGACATTACCTTGCCTTCAATACAAGACAATGCTTTCTCATGAGGATGGTGTGTATTAAAGGGAGAGACTGTAAGAATGTGTAGCATTTGTAAATACGTACCTTGTCATAATCATCTACTTCTATAATGACTGTGTGCTTGGTTGTATGCACATCCAAACATCTCTCTATGCTGTGTTCTCCAATAAGTGCTCCCCACCCAGACAATAGTTTGATCAAGTAGATGATTATGACAAGGTATGTACTTAGGAATGCTACATATTCTTGCACACACTCCCCTTACCCATGTCCCCTTACACATGTTCCTTTACACACTGTTCCTCATCCTCATGAGAAAGCATTGTCTTGTATTGAAGGCAAGGTAATGTCTGATGCGTGCTTGGAGTACACAGGCCCGTAGCCAGGTTGTGTGTTGGGGGTGTGCAAAGCATGTTATAAGTGGACTCAACCAGTGGTGCAGCCAGGATAATACATGTATGTAGGGCCCACACTACCAGATGCAGGGTTTGTATAAAATGAGAAAGCTCCAGGGAAGGTGTGGGGGGGGGGGGGGGGGGGTGCACCCCTCCTGCCCATGCAGCTAGGGGGCAGTGCTCCCCCATTGGAGCCAACGCTTTTTTGATGCGTACACTACGTGAATTATTTTCAGTTCCATGCGTATGAAAAAACTGCCGGGATTGGGTGACCCCCCTTTTTGGTTACGACCCGGTCACGTATCCTAGGATCCAGAGACCCCGGGTCACTGAATCCTAGTATACAATGACTGGAGGGGGGGGGGGGGGGGGGGCCTATGGGATACAGTGACTCCCTTTGCTATATTTCCAATCGTAATCTCTTATGGCACATTAATACGTACAGGTTTAGTTTACGCTTATTCAATGAATATAGTTCATTACACTATAGTCCATAGAAGACAGCAAGTCAGTGAGTGCTGCAGGTATCTAAATGAATATAGTTTCTAATTGTCAGGGGAGCTTGATTCATCCTCTATCGTGATTATCGGGTGCCCATAAGAGCGGATACACAGATATGACTTTCACCCAATTTCGCGATTAGTGGGTGCCCATAAGCTGGATTCAAGCGAAGCCGCTGGGTTAGGGTTAGGGAAACCACTGTTTGCAACTGGCTATCACTAGCTATTCTGAAGGACAAAGAAGTTAGCATTCATGATTGGTTGGCCATGGGTTACGTGTACAGGTGAGCCATCTAACGATGAGGGAATGGTACATAGTTTACATTCCCCCTACCCCACCTGACCACAGACTTGTAAATGTCCCCCTGCATGGACAAGCTCGTGTTTTGCACCCCTGGACAAGCTTCCATTATGCCTTCTAACACCCTGGGACAGGCATCTAAATGACCGTCCCCGAGACATATTCCCTATTCCCCCCTTCCCCCCCATCCACCCATCTGGGCCCCCCGACATCATCTATTGTCATCCATAGGGGGTTGCGGTTAAATATTGGAATAGCCCAAAACGCTATGCAAGCTCTCAAAGATGGCCTGCTGGTAGGGCGTAGGAGCACCCAGGCCCGCCGGCCCCCCCCCCCCCCCCCCCCCCACACACACACACACTTTTCGTATCGGGCAACCCGTCACGGCCATGCCCACTATCAATGGCAAACACTAGTATTTGCATGCGTGCTTGAAACACACCAATCAAATTTGCCATAGTTGGGAATTGAAGTAGAACTGTTCCATAAACGTGTTTTCAGGAAGTCAGTTCTCAAATTCATTCAAGATCAATACAAACACTCCACGTTTGCTTCATATAGATCGGAGCATAGATATTCGAGTAGTCTAACATCTATGATCTGAGGGAGCGATCGCCCCCCCCCCCCCCCCCCCCCCCCCGCTCCTAGCCTCCTATGTATCGGGGGCGTGCCCCCGCCTTACACGTACATGTAGTCTCGTACCCAGACGTATAAACTAACGTACATGTACATGTGCTGACGAAATAAATACACGCGGGCTTCCCATAAGGGCTTTTAAGCTGCCGCGGGAGGGGACGCCAGGTCGTCAGGTCCAAGAGTGAAGTATGTTCCCTCCCCCCCCCCCTCCCCCGGGCGGCTCCGCTCCCACACAGCCTATCGAACTGCGGGTTTTTAAAAAATTGTATTTATGATACTTCGCATATGTTCACATGATACGGGTATTCCCCTCGACCTCTTTTATTTTTACTAGGCCTATTAATAGTTGCACTTCGCCATCATGTCCGGTCACCCAGCTGTGACGGAAAAACTTGTCAAGGAGGTACAAGACCAGCTGACGTGCGCGGTGTGCCTCGATTTCTACACAGACCCAAAGGTCCTCCCCTGTCTCCACGTCTTCTGTCAGCAGTGCCTACAGTCGATCGCGGCATTTGGAGAGACAGATCAGGCTGCTTCTGTCACGTGTCCTACTTGTCGTTGTCCAACTAGCCTAACGGGCGCTAATGGCTGCTTAGCCGGTCTCGTGCCCGCATTCCATATTCACCACCTCTTCGACATTCACGACGCCCTTCAGAAGGCGTTCTCCTCTGGCACGAGTCCGTGCGACAAATGCCGACAGTTCGTTTCAACGGCGTACTGTCGTAACTGCGCGCAGTACATATGCGACGAGTGCGCAAACGTCCACAAACTGTGGGGGGAACTAGTAGGCCACGAAGTCATCAGCATCGAACAGGTAAGGGACAATGCGGTCAAGATGATCCCGCTGAAGACGGCAGTGCTAAGGTGCCCTAAGCACCCCCACAAGGACCTGGAGTTGTACTGCGAGACGTGCGGGGAGCTGATCTGCCAAAACTGCACGGTGCAGCAGCACAAGACCCACAGCTACGATCTCGTACCGGACGCATACGCGGCGCGCAAACGTGCAGCGGAAGCCAACGTCGATCCACTCAGAGAGTACGCTGCTGAGGTAAGAGAGGCGCTGGGGAAAATCGACGGGAAGATGGACAGCATAGCGACCCAACAAACCGCCCTCGAGGAAGACATCAATCGGACCATCAGGCGACTCCACGACGAGCTGGACCTGAGAAAGAAGGAGTTCCTTTGTCAGCTGCACGACCTCGTGCAAGACAAGCTGAAGACTCTTGCGGCACAGAGGACCGAGGCCGAACACACCCTAGCTCAGCTCAGCGACACCATAGCCTTTGCAGATGGCCGCCTTAGGACTGGCCCTGCAGCTGAGGTTTTGACGGTGCTGAAACACATCACCACCAGAGTGGACGAGCTGCGTCAGCAGTATGACCCCCAGCAGCTGGAGCCAAGGCAGGGCCCCAATCTCATCTTCAGACCAGGAAAGATTCAAGAACTGTGCAAACCGATGACGGCCATTTTCACCGCGCCAATTTGTCCCTCTAAATGCCTTGTGGGAGAAAAGCCAGCCACAGCAGTAACGAACCAGAAGGTAGCGTTCTCCGTCTACATGAAAGACGACTATGGAGAGGTCTACACTGGAGCCCTGCACAACGTAATTGCAGAGCTGGTGTCATCAACTGCGAGGCTCTTGTGCGATGTGAAGAAGGCTAAGGCAGATGGCCATTATGTAGTCAGCTGCACCCCTACAACGCCAAAGGATCACGAGTTTCATGTCCAGATCAACGGGACGCACATACAGGGAAGCCCTTTTGCTTTGCGCATCATGCGGACTATTAGAGACATCACCAATCCTATAAAGATGATCAAGAAGCTAAGAAGACCTCAAGGAGTTGCGTGCAATAGCAAAGGAGAGCTTGTCGTCGTGGAGACTAGTTTCCCCAGGGTGTCTGTGCACACCTTGCATGGACCCAAAAGGCTGAGGAAGTTTGGGTCTTCTGGTTCTGCTCCGGGACAGTTCAAGGATCCTGATGGGGTAACAGTGGACGGCAGTGACAACATACTGGTGGTGGACAGTGGAAACCATCGTATCCAGAAGTTTACTGCTGAGGGAGAGTTCGTCACCACGGTTGGTACCAAGGGGGATGGACCCCTGCAGTTCAATCTCCCCACCAATATCAGGATCCACCCACAGTCTGGGAACATGTACGTCTGTGACCAGTACAACCACAGGATCCAGATCTTGAAGGAAGACTTCAGCTTTGTGAGCAGTTTTGGAAAAGAGGGCAGTGAAGATGGAGACTTCCTCTATCCAACAGACCTGGCATTTGACAGTATTGGGAATGTGTACGTGTGTGACAGCAAAAACAACCGTATTCAAGTATTTACCCCAAATGGACAGTATGTGAGAAAAATTGGAGACATGTTTGGGCGTGAGGAGCTGGAAGCATCCTTTGTGGGAGTCAGCAGCAATATTGGTGTGTATCAGCCATCCTATCTACACATTGACCCGGACAGCAATGTCTACATCACCAATGCCAGCAACAACGTAGCGGTGTTCAAGACCAGTGGAGAGTTTGTGACGCTCTTCGGCAAGCAGGGAGGAGGGGGTGGGGAGTTCTCCAGCCCTTGTGGAGTGGTTGTGAACAAAGAAGGACTGCTGCTTGTTTCTGACAGCAACAATTGTCGTGTGCAAGTGTTTTAGGTTTTTGCAATATGTGGCTGAAAACTGCTTGGTATAAAAGTATACACGTCTACATATATGCATGTATTTACGTTACAATAACTACTTATTAAAATTCGAGTTTTTATATAAATTGTGGGACCTGCGTTATTTAGAAAGCAAGTTGGTTATTAGGATTGTTAGTATCAAAGACCATATGCAGGCAGTACTATCAGTTAACCCATGCATGCACTGATTCCATGCCTATATATATATTATATTATATTATATTATATATCATGTGTATAGTGCTATTGTAGCGGCCTCATCCATTCCATCTATATAGCAGCAAGGTTACAAAGACTGACACGAATACTCACTACAGACACCTATATATGTAATCATACGCATGCACACATAGCAATTATACAGTTTCCAATACCCGTTACACAGCTCCCCCTTTTCAGGGAGTGGGTCCACACACTCAAATATCGTCCGGTAGACTCCATGGGTTTCCGTATCTGTCCGGCGCGGTCTTCTGTTTCTCGTAGATCTCCTCAATACCGGTTGCGCCTCCTCATTTGATTCTGCCCCATCTGCTTGTCTCTCTTCCCCGTCTGAGTCACCCAATACGGACAAATGATCCCCATCTCTTATTTGTTCTACGTTCCTCTCGGGTTCGGCCACCGGCCCTTGTCTTACTCTCTCTCCCCTCTCCGTGGATTCATCCACAGTATAATCCTCTTCTTCGTCGCCTTCATGATTTTCAGCGGTGTTATCCCTACTGTCTTCTTCGAACGGCTCAGGGAGTTGCCTTCGTTCCGAGACTAACTTAGAAGGAGCAGGCTTTAATCTGTTGAAATGAACAACATACTTTTTCCTCGAGTTAGAGCAGTCAACGATACGATAGACGCACGGGCTTACCACTTTTGTTACCTTAAATGGCCCTCGCCATGGCCTGTGGAACTTCTTGCATTTGTTCCTCGGCACGGCTGGACTGTGAAGAAATACCAAGTCATTTACCTTGTATGATGTTCCACGGCACTTTAAATCATAAACAACCTTTTGGCGCTGCTGTTTTCTACTTGCATATTTCTGAACCCACTGATAGCTCTGTTGCAGCCGTTCTATTAATGCAGTACTGTACTCATCCACTGACTGATACTCTGGAGTAGGAATATTGTACAACAAGTCTTCAGGCAACCGAGGGTCACGGCCGAACATAAGCTGGAATGGTGTAGTTGCTGTGGTTTCATGCATGGGCGCTTGTTCTATAAGCAAACAAAAGCGAGGGCAGAAAAAGATCCCAATCACGTTCCCTTTCCAGAACAGTCATGCTCAACATTTCCAGTAATGTTTTGTTAAACCGTTCTATACTAACCCATCTGACTGGGGGTGGTAGGGTACGTGTAGTTCGTGTCTTCCTTACCCCCAGCAAAATACAAATTTCTTTTACCAGTTTGGACTCGAAGTTCTTTCCTTGGTCAGTATGTATACTGTCAGGTACTCCAAAGCGGCATATGAACTCGTTTACCAGTACCCTGGCAACAGAAGTGGCCTCCATATCTCTTAGGGGAAAAGCTTCTTTCCATTTGGTAAAGTAATCGCCGATAACCAAAATATATAGCGATATCCTCGAGGGGTTTCAGGAAGGGGGCCTAAAATATCCATTGCCACACGTTCGAGTGGCCTTTTAGCAAAACACGCTTCCATAGGTGCTCTTCCCCTCGGCGGCGATTTTCTTGAATTACAAATTGAACATTCATGACACCACTTCTCAACGTCTTTCCTCTGCCCCGGCCAGTAGAATCGAGCGCGAGCTTTCTCCAGAACTTTATACGAGCCCCAAGATGACCTCCCGCAAGTGAATTATGCAGGCCCTCTAATACCTCAGAAACTAAATTCGCCGGCAGGACCAACTGCAAATGTGCGTGCAAGCCATTACCTTCGACATCTTGCCACTGCCTATATAACATGCCATCTTTAAGTACCAAATACTTCCTCTGTACCCAAAGTGACTGCAACTTCCAATTAGCTTCAACCGGGCAGGAAGCAGGTAGGGAACCGGATGCTAGCCATTTAATTGCCTCTCCCAAGTCTGGGTCCGCTCTTTGCCTTTCTCGAAGCTCTATCTCTGTCCACACAGGCAAAAACTGTGCCCCTGTGGACATGCACTCAAAGCTAACATCGGAATCCTCCATTTCACTGGATCCGAAATCCAGTCCACACTGTTTGCAGTTGCTACGAGAAAGTGAATCAGCATTGCCATGCTGCTTACCCGGTCTGTGGATGACTCTATATTGAAACTCAGCGAGACTTTCAAGCCAGCGCGCCACCTGACCCTCTGGCTCCTTGAAGGAATGCAGCCATTTCAGACAGTGATGGTCTGTACGAAGTTCGAACTGTCGTCCATACAGGTACGGACGAAAGTGATGCGCAGCCCACACAACAGCCAACATCTCGCGGCGAGTTGCACAATACTTACGCTCAGTTCTGGATAGCACCCTACTCGCGTAGGCTACTACTCGTTCCTTGCCATCCACGACTTGGGATAGCACAGCTCCTATTCCTTCCCCACTAGCATCCGTGTCAAGAACAAAGTCAAGCTTAAAATCAGGAAAGACCAGAACAGGAGAAGTCATTAGCTGCTTTTTTAGTTCAAAGAATGCATCATTGCAGCTGTTGGACCATTCCCACGATGCTTCACTATTGGACAAAGCGTGCAACGGGGCAGCAATCTGTGCAAAATTCTTAATAAAACGTCGATAATAGGAGGCTAATCCAAGGAAACATTTCAATTTTCTAACGTCGTTGGGCACTGGCCAGTCTGCAATGCACTGGATCTTATCAGGGTCAGTTTTAATTCCCTCTTTACACACCACGTGACCTAAATATTTCACACTGGACTGGAATAAATGACACTTGCTTGGTTTCATTTTCAACCCTGCCCCTTTAAGACGCAAGCACACTTCTTTGAGCCGCTCGAGGTGTTCTTCCACTGTCGCACTGAACACAATGATATCGTCTAGGTAGACCAAGCATGTGGACCAATGCAGACCTGCTAGTACGTGCTCCATCAAGCGTTGGAACGTGGCGGGCGCATTACAAAGACCGAATGGCATTACCCGGAATTGGAATAACCCATGTGGTGTAACGAACGCAGTTTTTTCCCTGTCCCCAGGCTTAACCTCTACTTGCCAATAGCCAGACGCTAAGTCCAGCGTAGAAAAATAGCAGGCGCGTCCAAGAGCATCCAGAGTATCGTCGATCCTGGGCAAGGGCTGTGCGTCCTTGCGTGTCACGTCATTAAGCCTACGGAAATCAACACAAAATCTAGTTGACCCATCTCGCTTCTTAGCAAGCACGATAGGCGCCGCCCACGGACTGCTACTAGGCTCGATGACTCCCCGAGTCAACATGGAATCGAGTAACTTACGGACTTCATCCCTCCGATGGTAGGGAAGTCTACGTGGTTGCTGGCGTATTGGGCTAGCTCCCTCTGTGTCTATTCCATGGTACACCAAGCTCGTCCGACCAAAGTCGTCATCGTTTTTGGCAAAAATGTTCTCAAACTCCATTAACAGGTGCATAGCAGCATCCTTCTGGGCTGCAGACAAGTCGTGTGCCCCAGCAAGCATCTTCTCTGCCCACGTCATGTCTCGGTTTTTCAAAGTCGAAGGGTGATTGACTGCGTTTTTTCTGGCCTCCCGCCATTCACAGACTTCAGCCACAGGTTTCAAGACCCCGACCTTCTCGTCCTTATGCACTGTCACCGGGGCTGGATTGAGATTAAGGATTTCGACCATCATGTGATCCGAGTTGGCCTTCATCAGTGAGTGGGCAACCAACAAGGAATGCTGGTCATTAAATTTCATCAGTGGCTCCATGATGACATCTGATGACATGGTGGTGTTCCCGCTGTGTACCGTCACAGGTAACCGCATGCGGCACGAGGCAGGAATTACAATGGTCTCCGACATACTCACAAAACACAACTGCACCTGACTCCCATTGTTGCATTCTGATGCACACATTGTTACAGACTGGTCGCCAGCTAACAATACCCGATTATGTAGGTCAATTATGCAATTGTGTTGACACAGAAAGTCGGCACCCAAGAGACAGTCATGGGTGAGCTGTCTAGCCACTAACACCATATGCTTTTTAACCAATCCCCCTAACACAACATCCAATTCCACTTGTCCCAATACATCAAGTGTTTCACCATTAGCTACCACCACCGCCCTAGTAGGTTCTTCCAGTGGAGCACTTCCATTTGGAGACGAGCCCAGTTCCCTCCACACCTTCTCTCCAATCAACGTCACCCCAGAACCCGTATCCACCAACATTCGGGTCTTGCGACCGGAAATACACCCGTTAACTATTAAAGAAGAACTTACAGCTGCCGTTCCCGCGGGACTAGACTGTTTCTTTCGCCGTGGACAGAATCGTTTCGTATGTCCCGCCTGCCCACATGCCCAGCACACAATTCTCCTCCTTTCCTGTCCCCGGAACGGTTGGGTTTCACCTAGTTTCCTCCTCAATCTCTCAGTCAACTCCGAGAGCCGTCTTATTTCCATCTCGGACTCTTCAAGTTGCTTGGCTATGTCCTCTGCTCTTCGACCAGACGACACACTCACTTTATGCGCAGCAGCAGCCGTGCTCCTGTCCCTTTCACTAGGTTCCAACGCCTCGGCGACCGTTGCCCGTTCCTTCTGAAATGTCCTTTGAGCAGCTTCAATCGTCTCCCACTGACAAGCCAACCGCACGGCTTCGTCCAAGGACTCAGGGTTCTCCCGCATGAGCTTCATCTGCATGGACGAGGAACGTAAACCCTGAATAAATTGACGTCTCACCATGCACTTCTAGTCGCTGTCCCCCGGACCACTGAGGGTAGGCTTTGTCCGCGAGAAACCGCAGGGCGCCTACAAACTCCGTCAGTTTCTCACCAGACGACTGCACCCGCTGTTGAAACCTGCAGTGAAACTCCAATTCATTACCTTCTGGGTCATACTGCCGGCGCAGGCACTGTACGACTTCGTCGTAGTCGGTATAGAGTCAACGAGTCCCTGCTGCACCACTACCCGAAAAGGCTCGTCCTCCAACAATGGAAACAGCTCGCTAGTCCTCTTCTCATCTGGTATTTTTGCCTCGAGCACGTACCTTTCGAACCTTCTTATCCACAGCGCGAAGTCAGCTTTCTCCGTGAACCGTGCCGGTGGCCGCAGACTCATTCGGACCGCGCGAGGAGTGACCTCGCCTCCTGTGGGATGACTTTGCACGTCCTCACTACCCAGGGACGTGATCCCACTTCTGACACCATTTGTAGCGGCCTCATCCATTCCATCTATATAGCAGCAAGGTTACAAAGACTGACACGAATACTCACTACAGACACCTATATATGTAATCATACGCATGCACACATAGCAATTATACAGTTTCCAATACCCGTTACACTATTATATATATTTTTATTACGATTACGTGTTTAACAGTTACCGTACCGTACCGGCGAGGTAATTAGCTTGGAATATTATAATTTGTTGGCCTTATTTGGCCGAGAAAAAAATAACATGTTTGTCACGGTCCAGGGTAAGCCCAGTACAAGTACGCACGGCCAGCGCAATAGCACAGCTGAATACTTCTCAACTTATCCAACTCAAGCACAACAAAAGCTGTCACACACACCAATACATGTTCTTTTATACACCTAACGTCTGTATAGCCCTGCGGCCAGTCAAACAATGCACATAAAAGAAGTAGCCTTCCAGACTCCTCGACGGTGCTGGGCCTCCTGCGAAAGGAACCAATCAACACCTATATTCAGGGTATTCAGGCCATTGAGCTCCAGAAGGGCTGTTTCCCATGCAGTCCTTCACAATGTTGTTATCAGGAGAGAAGGCCTATGAATAATTAGCTCAATGGATGATTAACGTACGTGAGCTTGTCTATTTACCAACCTATAACCTAACCCTAAACCTAACCTAAGCCCAGCGGCTTGGCTTGCAACGCACGCTAACCAATATGAACCTAAGTCCAGCGGCTTCACTTGCACACACACACTAACCAATATGAACCTAAGCCCAGTGGCTTCGCTCGAAACGTACGCTAACCAATATGTGTTGCCAAGGCAGTGGAAGAGAAAAAAAAAAAAAAAACATAACGTAGCACCCCGAAGGCATGCGAATGCAGGTAAAGATTAGGGCTTTAAGGCTTAGGGTTTAGGGTCTCTAAGGCGCGATGCGCCGACTATGCCGACGCCGAATCTGGGGTCAAATTGCACCCGCGGTGCCGTCCAGACACCCTTCATTGCACCAAACGGGTCGCACTAAAAAAAATGATCACGCTCATCCTTCGGCGCCGTACTACGTACTGCGCTCTTCGCGCGCCACGCTTAATTCGTCATCGCAGCAAGCCAGCCACGTTACATATGACCCACAGTGACAATCGAAATCTTTAACATCATATATAGTATGTTACTTGTGCATTCATTGCAGGTCAACGTTTAATTAAACCTTCTCTAGCTCAGCAGTTCTATATAGAAAAAAAAAGGGGGGGGGGGGGGGGGGGGGGCGTACGGTGGTGGGTACCCCTCTATTAGGAAATCTGAGGATGGGTGTTTATATATTTCTTGCCCACCCCCCACCCCCTCCCCTCGCTTACACCCCCTTTTAATAATTCGCCGAAAATGTCTATGTTAACACTAACATGCAAAACACACAACTTATGATTAATTATAATCTTTTGTTGTACGTATAAGAAGCCTGATGGTTACGGGTAAGGAGCTGCTTGCGGGTAAGGAGCTGCTTGCGGGCAAGGAGCTGCTTGCGGGAAAGGATCTGCTTGCGGGCAAGGAGCTGCTTGCGGGAAAGGATCTGCTTGTGGGTAAGGAGCTGCTTGTGCTGGGTAAGGAGCTGTTTGCGGGTAAGGAGCTGTTTGCGGGTAAGGAGCTGTTTGCGGGTAAGGAGCTGCTTGTGCTGGGTAAGGAGCTGCTTGCGGGTAAAGAGCTGCTTGTGCTGGGTAAGGAGCTGCTTGTGCTGGGTAAGGAGCTGCTTGCGGGTAAGGAGCTGCTTGTGCTGGGTAAGGAACTGCTTGTGCTGGGTAAGGAGCTGCTTGCGGGTAAGGACCTGCTGCGGAAGTGACTGTCGCAGGGGTTGGTTGGTTGTAGGCGACTCCTGGCTGAACAACTGTCGCAGGGGTTGGTTGGTTGTAGACGACTCCTGGCTGAACAACTGTCACGCCGGTGGTAGCTGTGCTTGTAGGAGTATCCCAACAGCAGCCTTGGAGGGGAAGGGAAGGGGGGGGGGGGGGGGTTATGCATGCAGAACGAATGGATATATATAGACTATATAGCTTACAGAAAAACGGGTCGTTTTCTCCTTGAATGTTGTATCGTCTCGGACTCGGGGCAGCGTAAACAGGATGATGGTGATGCGGAAAATGCCCACCGCCAATATGTGCACCAACGTGAGCATGATGCGGTCCGCCAATATGCCCGCCAACGTGAACATGATGCGGTCCGCCGCCAATATGCCCGCCAACGTGAGCATGATGCGGTCCGCCTCCACGATGACCTCCGCCTCCACGATGACCTCCGCCTCCACGATGACCTCCGCCTCCATGATGACCTCCGCCTCCATGATGACCTCCGCCTCCATGATGACCTCCGCCTTTATGACCGCCACCTCCATGACCTCCGCCGCGAGGCATTGCAGATGAGAAGACAAGTTATATCTGAGTCGGTATTTAAGCTTAATTTATTAAGGTGTGGCTGCAGCCACACCTTAATAAATTAAGCTTAAATTCCAAATCCGACAGTAAGTTATTTGCTTTACCATACATATCCGGTGTAGTCTGGGAACCTGATGGATGGTCCTGAAATTAAAAAAATATATAGTAGAGGTCGAGGGGAGGAGGGGACAAGAAAAACTGTACGGACCCCATCGTCCAATATTGTAGAGCTTAAAGAGAGAATTATGAAACTGCTTTTAGAATAAGAATCGGACTTAAAAGAAAAAAAGATATGAGGGATCAAAAAAGGGGGCGTAGGGGGTGGTACCCCCTGCTAAAATTACACTTCAAAAACGTTTTTGTATCTATTTTTGTTACGCTTCGAATTTACATGGGAGCTCCCAGCCAAAGGACGTCACTGAGATCCCACATATGATCGCCAGAATCGTGAGATACTTGCAAAACCAGCAGCGATGAATTGAAATTAACGCTTAACCTGATTTGGTTCAATGGATGTGATAGGTGTGGCCAATTGATATAACGGCACGGAAGATTGTACTGCGTGTATGGAAAAATCGCGGAATTCGAGCCGGATAAGGAGTGTACGGAACATTGACGACGTTAAGTAATTTTGCTCACGTGATCTGTTATTGTATTTGATTATTAATTATACATTGTGGGAAAGGAATTGTGAGGCACGCGCGCTCTCGTAGAACGTCGCTCTGAGGGACCGGCAGATTTGTTTGATTTCGTACATGATCCTTCGAGCCGGGACTTCAGGGTCGAGCGGAAATGGAGGAGCAGCTCTCGCGAAAACGACGAGTGCGTGCAGGCCACAGAGCGTCGGTAAGTCGCATTATTTCCCAAGTGTATGAAAATATGGAGGGTTCAGACGACCCGGAACGCAAACTATCCAAGGCAAGGCAACAAGACAACGCGCTAAAGGAGAAATTACAAGTACTCCGTACGTTGGACAGTGAAATACTGGAACTGACTGTTGCAGATGACGACGTAGTGGAGGAGATTCAAAAGGCTGACGAATATGCAGAAAGGTTACAGCTGGCGTTGATAGACCTTGAAAGAGTGCTGAAAGAGTCGAAAAGCCGTCCTTCGTCTCCGGGTGTGCGTCAACCAGAAAACCGTCCTTCGTCTCCGGGTGTGCGTCAACCAGAAAACCGTCCATTGTCTCCGGGTGTGCGTCAACCAGAAAACCGTCCATCGTCTCCGGGTGGGCGACAATCAGAAAGCCGTCAATCAGGAATGTTCGGACAAGAGCAGGTAATCGCAAATGGAAGTGAACAGACCAGCCGCTCAGCGATTCGTGGTACTTCTACTAGATCTGAATTTAAAGCTGAACCATGGGCTGAAGTAGCAGGATACTCGCAAGTAAATCGTGAAATGATTGCCTCTCCAACGAACCTATCTATTGAAGCTTGTGAGTCTCAAAGCAACTATGGACACAACACTCGACCAAGAATCAAATTACCAAAGTTGACACTGAGGAAATTCAATGGGGACATAACGAATTGGATAACGTTTTGGGACTCCTATGAGTCTACTATCCACCTCAATCCAGAGCTCAGTGCTGTCGACAAGTTTAATTACTTGACATCTCTTGTTGAGAAGACTGCAGCAGAAACCATTGCAGGATTATCCGTGACCTCGTTGAACTATGAAGAGGCAGTAGCTTTGCTGAAGAAAAGATTTGGAAATCCGCAGCAAATAGTAAACAAGCACATGGATCAACTCCTGAACCTTGAACCTGTCACATCATACAATATCAAGAGTTTGCGAGGGTTATGTGATCAAGTGGAATCCAATGTGCGAAGTTTAAAGTCTTTAGGGGTTTCATCTTCATCATATGGCTGCTTATTGTCATCCATCATGATGAGCAAGCTTCCACAGGATCTCAGGCTTGTTGTCAGTCGCAAGATTAAGGATGACAAGTGGAACTTGGAAGAAGTCATGAAAGTCATTGAGCATGAAATCGATGCCAGAGAAAGAGCAGGTGTTAGTGCTGGAATTACGCTGCCTTCATCAGGAGCGCCCAAGAAGGCATCTAAGGAACTTCACACTGCGGCGGCGCTATTGTCCAGTGAGCTCAGCACGGCATGTGTATATTGTGGCCAGTCCCATTCAGCAAATTCATGTCGAATAGTGACCAGTGTTGATACTAGGCGACAGATACTTATGAAAGCAGGAAGATGCTTCTTGTGCTTAAAGAAATTCCATAAGAGCAGAGACTGTCGATCTGGTGCCAAATGCTCCACATGCCAGGGCAGACATCACAGTAGCGTATGCAATAAAGATCCTTCGATCCCTTGTCAAGTTGCCACTCCTACACCTTTGTCTGTGTCTGGGCGTGAAAATGGTACAAGGGGAGTGCAAGGTGGAATTGATGGTGGTTCAAAGAATACTCGACCATCAGTGGTGTCAATGTTTGTAGATGGCCGGACTTCGGTGCTACTCCAAACTGCACGAACTGTAATGCATCACCCTCAAGTACCATCACGCTCCGTTCCAGTTAGAATGATTCTTGACACCGGCAGCCAACGGTCCTACCTGGCACTATCTGTGAAGGAAGCTCTGTCTTTGGATTCTCAATGCACTGAAAACATGTTAATCAAAACGTTTGGTTCAACAGTTGAATGTCGGCGTTCCTGCGATGTTGTTAGGGTAGCTGTGAGAACAAAGAACAAAAGCCTGCTGGAGTTACAGTTTTTGACAGTTCCTCTGATTTGTGAGCCTCTATCAGGACAACCAATTTCATATGCAGTCGAGCGTTATCCACACCTGTCAAACCTGGAACTGGCGGATCCTGTTCATCACAGTAGTGATAATATGGAGATTAACGTCCTGATAGGATCTGATCAGTATTGGCAAGTGGTGACCGGAAACATCCTGCGTGGAGTTAGCGGTCCAACTGCTATCGAAACAAGATTTGGATGGGTTTTGTCTGGACCTGCAGAAGGAACCGTCAATGATAGTACTACCATAAATCTTGTTCAGTCATCTCACGTGCTTCATCTGAATGTGTCTTCCAACCAGTGCAATGATACCAATCTAGACAGCGTATTGAAAAGATTCTGGGATCTTGAGTCTTTGGGTATTGTCTCAGACGAGCCTTCTGTGTATGAGAAATTTATGGAAGGAATTATCTTCAACAATACACGGTATGAGGTGCGTCTACCTTGGAAGGATGAACACACAATACTCCCTGACAATTATGAGCTTAGTGAAACAAGATTGCGAGGCCTACTGAGGCGTCTCAAGCAAGATCCACAAGTCCTCAAAGAATATGACACAGTCATTAGAGAACAAATCAACAATGGCATTGTTGAGTTGTTGAGGAACCCTGGAACAGTGAAATTGGGCGAACTCACTACATCCCACATCATCCCATCATCCGAAGAGACAAAAGCACAACAAAACTAAGAATTGTGTACGATGCATCTGCTAGGTCGGGTGGTCCATCCTTAAATGATTGTTTGTATACAGGTCCGAACTTTGGGCAAAGTATTCTTGAGATTCTTCTTCGTTTTCGGATACATAGCACTGCATTGATCGGAGACATTGAAAAGGCTTTCCTTATGGTCTCAGTAGCGGCACAGGATAGAGACGTACTACGTTTTCTTTGGATACAAGATATCACCAAGGATTTGCCACGAGTAGTTATACTTCGATTCACGCGTGTAATGTTTGGTGTGTCAGCGAGTGCATTTCTATTAAATGCAACACTTAAACATCACATTGAGAAATACAGAAAGGAGGATCCATCATTTGTTGACACCTTCACAAGATCCCTGTATGTGGATGACATAACATATGGAGCAAATGATGATGTTGAAGCATACAAGCTGTACAGCAAGTCTAAATACAGGCTAGCTACAGGAGGATTTAATTTGAGGAAGTTCGTTTCCAGTTCAGCTGCATTACAGGCGAGAATCGATCATGAAGAACAACAGTTTTGTAGTCAAAGTAAGGTAAACTGCCAAATTAGAACGCGGTTTTTAAAAATCCGCTCTTATCTTTAAAACTAAAATGTCTCACTTCGGAAGAATCTATATGTACATTCCTTATATAAAGACCGACAAACTGACGTCGTTAAATACTCAAATCGATCCGCTCAAACAAAGTAAGAACTGATTTTTAAAAATCATTTTAGGCGGGGCGGGGGTGCAAGCACAATTGGCCTAAATAGAACGGGGGTAATCGATAGCTTCAAATGCTTGCTTTGCTTAGAGGCTATTTATGCTCATGCTATCTTAGTATCAGAACGGTTTTGAAATACTTGCTGCGCCATTTACTGCAATTTCTTAGCCACGATCACGCTTACTGCCAGAGAAAAGCGTTTGTTTAGAGGAGATTCCATTTAATGCTCATTGGTTATTATAAAATCGTGCTTATTGTTACAGCCAAACACTGAAAAACGTTTTCTTGCTATCTAGTGAACTGTTGTAAATAATCTTTGAAGGGTGAGAGGTTTATATACAGATAAAACAATCACACTACATTGAAAATCGGATCATACGCTGCGAAATATGTATTATGCAAACCTTGTTCTGAATCAAGAAGGGAACTGCACAGCACAGATTTAAACAGCAAGATTATGGCCAGTACAACAAATTGTAATACAATTGGTACCTAGGATCGCCTTGGCAGTTGCTGCAGAGGCATAAATGACGTAATTTTATTCATATTTTTGCGGTACACAACACTTATTCAAGTATCAACAATTTATTTGTTGCTTGTGTTTGTTAATTAATACACGCATACGTTAATAGAATAGGAAACTTTTAACGAAACCTCATTTTCACAATCATCCTCATAAACATCTACTTACAAAGCATCACACATTTTCAAACAACACTCTTGATGTACTCCCACATGAGCTCAGTTGTGGTATCCTTGCTATTGAGATTGATTGGTTGTCTACCATTGCTCACTAACCACTCTTTCCACTTATTACCTCCCATCTTGTTTGTAGAAATAAACTTGATCACGAGCTTTTTTGGAACAATGAACTTGCTAGACTCAAAGTTGTCAGCAATAAACCCTTTGGTCATCAAAAAAGCAACTAATTCACTTTGTGCTTCAATCTGTGCCTGTTTTTGAGCCTCCTTTTCGCGTTCCTTTACTTCTCGCTCCTTTCGTTTGGCATCTCTAGCAGCTTTCTTCTTTTCCTTTTCCATTTCTTCTTCTCTTTTCTTCTCCTCTCTCTCTCTCAGTTTAGCAATTCTCTCAGGGTTATTGAGATCGACTGGAGCACTTATTCTTTCACCAATGGAATGGAGTCGACGGCAACTTGCAGCTTCATCAGTAATGTCAACATCATCTACATCAGAGTTTGAATTTTCTCCATCAACAACATCACTGCCCATGTCAGACTGCTGAAACCCACAGTACTGCAGATACTCATTCAACCTTGTTTCGAACCACGGAACTACACATATACCATCAATTGCATGTGTAGGGTTTTCCTTAAGAGTAATTCGTGTCAGCATATTCACTACATCATCTGCACTTAGCTGAGGGTACTTGTGCTCAATGGTTTCCAAACATGACTTAAACTCAGGACAGTCGAGCAGATTTGTTGCAGTGAAAATGTCCACAGCTTCATGCATACTGGTTATATCATTCTCAGCTGCCACCTGGACCAATGAACTGGAATTGGAAAGGATACAATCAACAGCTGGGTGATTAACAAATACAAGTAACTCACACTATCATTAATTCTTGCATGCACATGCACATACACATGCACAATAACAGTGTGTTTCAATGTCTATTGCCTCAAAGGGGGGGGGGGGGGGGATTTGAAATTGCATGGTTGTGTTTTGTTACAGTAAAACATGCACAAGGCTGTAGTCATTATGAGTATAAAATAATCATTAGCCTGATATACATTGTAGCTCTACGTTCATATAATAGTGTACTGTGTATGAAATAATTTGTGTTGTATTGTGTATCTTATCTAATATTATTGTTTTATCCTTTATCCACATCAGAATTACTGTCCATGTATCATTTAGTGACGATGTACGTACAAACACAATAACATGCATTTCAATGTAACTCACCGCATTCTAGTCCCACTACTGGAGTAGGTTTCTGCCATGACAAATTTTTCAGAATTCTCATTTACCCAATTGATGTTAAGAGGGAATATCCCACACTTCTGCATGCCAATTTGAGCTAGTGACTTTCCATCATCACCTCGTGCAGACATTGATCGCCTCCAAGCAGCACTGAATACTTTAGCCAGTTCATACTTGTTCAAGGCCTTGGGAATAATATAAGCCATTGCATCTAACACGTCTCGGAGAAACACCTTTAAGTGTTTAAACACTGCCACATCTAATGGCTGCAGGGCATGTGAAGTGTGAGCTGGCATTCTGACAGCCTTCACCCTTGCCTCAAGGAGGCTTGCTAGTGAGTTAGGAGAATAGCAGTGAGATCCAAAGCCATCCATCACTAAAAGCACCCATTGTTCTGGCCTTCCCCTTTCTTTACGCAGCTGTTGTGCCTGATTGATAATGTAAGGCACCATCACTTTATCCCATGATTCATCTGTCATATAGCCTTTATCAGTCATGGTCCAAGTATTCCCTACAGGTAAACACTTGAGGCTACCATCAGGAAGAAGCTCTTCTTTTGACACTCTGCTGCCCTCAAATATATAGACTGGGTCTATAATAGCATTACCTGCAGAAATGATGGCCACAGCTGTGAGACGGCTTCCACTACCTGTGTGAAATGTCTGCTTCTTCACTTCAATTTTTCCTCGCAAGCTATGTGAAAAAGTTAAATATCAACATTTTGTCCAATACATTCAATCAACACATGAACTTGCCTAATAACAATGCAACCATCTTGATCTTGTTGAACATTTGTTTCGTCTAAGTTCCACACAAAGTCTGCATCAACTGCATCCTCACCAACCGCAGTACAATATTGATGGCAATGTTCTAAAATCTTAAAATACTCAGAAACCATGTCTTGGTTCATGCCACTTGCTCTTACTCTTTGGAATGACTGTGCTCGTCTCTTAGCCAGCTCTGGGTGACGGTTATATAGACCTGTCAACCACTTCCAGGAAGCTTTTAGCATAATGCCATACTTCGCAGAAACATCCTGTGCGATGGCTTGTATATTCTTCAACTTTAAACCAAAACCATGACTGTCCATATCAATAGCATACCGAACTATCTGATCTTCGAGGTTAGGTGGCAGAGCAGGTGGACGACCTACATGACCATTGCATGCCCGTTTGCCACTGAGGGTCTTTGATATGACTGAACGGGGAATGCCATACTTCCTGGCAACTTGGGTTATGGTGGTAGTGGGTGATAGGGACCCATGTGCTTGACCTTCATGATATTCAAGGATTGCAGATTCCAATCTCTGTATGTAAATAATGTATGTGAGTTAAATACAAAAGTACTTGAGGTAGCATATAAAGGTACCTAACACAATATCATAAATTTTTCAGGCCATGCATGTATAAATTTCAGTCCATAAGAAAGAATTTGAAATTGACTTACAATATAAAGTAAAACTATGTGCTAGGTCCCTTTATGATGCCTCAGTAACAATTCATTACACAAGGTTAAGAATATTATGACCAACCTGTTTCCCTTCTCCAACTGAATAATCTGTCCTCTTAAGTTGTTTGGTACCACGAGTCTTCCTAGCACTACGTGTAGACCTTCCACAACTAACACCCACAATGGTATTCGTTTTTTGCCTCTTTTTTTGGTGTAAGGTATCGACGACGTCGCCGAATCTGGAAGCTTCTATGGGTCCTTTGTTGAAGGGCGTGGTGGAGTTGTTCGGCAGAAAGGAGCTGCTCTGCTAGCGCTTTTGACTTGTCATGTAGGCTTGGTTGGAAAGTCCATGTTGGCGTTCCAGACTGTAGTACAAAAAGCATCACTTCAGGTAAAAGTGTTGTCCCAACTCACCATTGTCGTCACCTGGGAAGCGATAGCACTGATGCGACTACCGCACATGGCTTCAATAAAAGTAGTGTAATGCTCCTTTCTAACAGACTCAGTCACATTTTGCTGTTCCTTCATTAGTTGCTGAAATCTGAAAAACGGTGTGGCTTGTGTAACTGAAGACGGATTCCATGGTTCTGGATAGCTTGGAAATCCAGCAGGTCTAGCGATATACGTAGCCGCCATAACTAATAGGCTTAAGCTTAGTTGTAGAATAAAATAACTTGTGGACGATTGTGGAACTAATTGTGCCTCTCTATCAAAACAATGAATAATTTGAGGTGACCCACAACACCCCCACAGTTCACCCCCCTATCCGTTCTAAAAAGGATAAGGTGTTCTATTTTGGCAGTTTACCTTACAGTGAAATCATTGATAATGGAGGAAGACCAGTCTTATACTAAGGCAATTCTTGGAGACACTTCAACGCATTCACTGACTCATAAGGTGCTTGGAATTCCGTGGGAACCTGCTAGCGACAATCTTCTAGTGGACATTAGCCATGTCTCAAGGTTGGCAAAGGAAGTGCATCCCACAAAGAGGAATGTAGTCAGTGTCGCAGCTGGAATCTACGACCCATTAGGGATTATTTCACCTACCACAGTGCAGCTCAAAATGTTTGCTCAAAAGCTATGTAAAGCAAAGATAGGCTGGGATGATGCACTTACTGGAGTCTTGTTGTCAAGTTGGGAATCATTGGTTAATAATTTGCAGCAAGTAAAAGCACTTCAGATTCCTCGGTTCTATCTTTCTGGGGTTGACAGGTCGTCAATACAGTATGGCCTACATGGGTTTTCCGATGCATCTGTTGGTGCATATGCTGCAGTGGTCTACTTGAAAATCCGAACACCTCAACAAACTGTCGTGCGTTTCATAGCATCAAAGACTAGGGTTGCCCCTGTTCATAGTGAAACCATACCAAGACTTGAACTTCTTGCAGCACTTCTCTTGGCCAGATTGATATCAACAATTTCCAAGGCTCTGAGCCCTGAAATGTTTCTAGAGCCACCCACATGCTATACTGATTCACAAGTGGCACTCTGTTGGATCAAGGGTCAGAAGCATGAATGGAAGCAGTTTGTCCAGAATCGTGTCATCAGTATTCGGGAACTTGTACCAACAGAACTGTGGAGGTACTGTCCAGGGACCACTAACCCAGCGGACATCCCTTCCAGAGACATGAGTTTAGAGGAACTAATGAAGACACCATTGTGGTTAAATGGTCCTGCTTGGCTTGTGGAGGGTTTGGAAAATGGTGTCCTGAAAACTACCATGTCACAGGAGTGTCTGGTGGAAATGAAAAACACAACAGCCAGTGAAGATGAAACAACCACACTCATCCTGTTTGTTCCCAAGTTGGATATGGTATTCCACTGCGAAAACTACAGCAGCTTAACTCGGCTATTAAGGGTCACAGCATACGTCTGGAAGATCGTAGAAGTATTGAAGGCGAAGGTGAAGAAAAGTGGTGATGTGAGCACACACTTATCTACTGAAGACATAGCCAGGGCAGAGCTGTATTGGGTGAAATTGTCCCAAGATATGCTGAAACAAGATCCAAAGTTTAGTACATGGAAACTGCAATTTGGATTGTATATGGATAGTGTAGGATTGTGGAGATGTGGTGGTAGATTGAGTAATTCTGATCTGGCTGAATCTGCAAGGCATCCAGCATTATTGCATCACAATCATCACTTTACAACCCTTGTGTTAAGGGACTGTCACAAGAGAATAATGCATGGAGGTGTCAAAGAAACTCTTACTGAATTTAGATCACACTACTGGATTATCAAGGGAAGAGCAGTTGTGAAAAGGTTGCTGCATAGTTGCACCGTGTGTAGAAGGTTTAGTGGGAAGATGTATTGTGCTCCGCCAGTACCACCATTGCCGGAGTTTCGTGTACAAGAATCAGTTCCATTTTCCACCTCAGGAGTGGACTTTGCTGGACCTCTATATCTGAAAGGTGTTGAAACAAAGGTATGGATAGCACTCTTCTCATGTTGTGTTACCCGAGCAGTGCACTTGGAGTTGGTGCCCAACATGACGACAGATTCCTTTATACGTTGTCTGAGGCGGTTCATTGCAAGGAGAGGTGTTCCCAAGAAAATGATCTCTGACAATGGAAAGACCTTCAAAGCAGCAAGCAAGGTTATTTCAGCAGTTTTGCAGGACCCAGGAGTGAAATGTTGGGTTGCGGGTATGCATGTCACATGGTCATTTAACTTGGAGAAAGCTCCTTGGTGGGGGGGATTCTTTGAAAGGATGGTAAGATCAATGAAGGCCTGTCTGAAGAAGGTTATTGGCAAAATGAAGCTCTCCTATGATGAGTTGTCAACGGTTCTCACAGAAGTAGAAGCAACATTGAATTCAAGGCCTCTTACATATGTCTCATTGGAGGATCTGGATGAACCCCTGACTCCATCTCATTTACTTGTAGGGCACAGATTAAAGAACCTTCCAGACCATTCGATTTGTCATGATGATCCTGAGTATGTACCACAAAGTTCAGCACCTGTACTCTCTAAGAGGATGAAGCACCTCAGCCAAGTATTGGACCACTTCTGGAAAAGGTGGAGAAGAGAGTATTTGGCTGAATTGAGGGATGCTCACCGATTTCAAACACGGTCGAGTGGGACACATCACATAAGCGTTGGAGATGTGGTGTTAATTCACGATGATGATCACCCCAGATCATTTTGGAAGCTTGGCAAAGTGGAAGAATTAATTTCGGGGAATGATGATGCTATTCGAGGAGCATTAGTTCGTATTCGTGCAGGGAACAGCCACGCCTTTGTGAAGTGTCCAGTTCAGCGGCTTTATCCTGTTGAAGTCAGTGACATCAAAGACACAGATACAACTGAAGGAACAGAACACCATCAATTGCCTGTTTCTAACCAAGCCACAGCTGAGCAAGAGGCAAGGATCCGTCCTCAGAGAGCAGCAGCAATGCAGGCAAAGCAGAAGTTAGAATCATGGGCTAGAGATCTGAACAATTCCATTTAGACACAGTTGACTACTACCTAGTCAACGGGGCACGGCTGTCTGCTCTCATTGAACGCGTGGAAATTAGGCCCTACGCCCAGAAATTTTAGAATGATATTGAGGTCCCATAGCAACGACCCAGACAACCGATGACCTTTGAAATGTGCTATACACAAAGCATACGGAATACAATGAACACCTATAAGCCATACTATGCTAAAGAAACACCTCTGACCTTCCTGTGATCATATACATCACGTGGCCTTACCGTACAAAAACGTGTCAGTTTAGTGAATGGAAGTGAGGGACTTATTTTAGCGCGCATGGACCCCGTGAGTTCTAATGGCTATAGCCACTCTCAGGAACTTGCATGGGCTATAAAACAACGTTTTCCGTGTACGTCTTATCTAGTTTTGCTTGTTTTTATTCCACGCGTGCGGTCACGAATTTTCTGAAGTAGTGTTCAAACGGTCTAAAAGTAGCCATTTTGTTGGCTTTTTGATTATGAAGTGCCAAGTGATGTCTTCAGTTATATATCGTTACGCTTTTCGCTTCAGCTGTCAAGAGGATCTACTACAGCTCAGGAAGATTGACGACGAACGTGCAGTGGCTTGCTGGTTGAAGATGTAAGTACACAACGTTTTATGATTTTATTCTTTTTTGTGGAGGAGGGATAGCAGCTACAACTAGTGGGGAAATACTTATTAGGTGTTCCTTCACTATACATAGGAGATGCTTTACTCTATCAGTAATTGCAGTGTATGATAGGCTAAGTCTTGTGAACTTAGCATGAATGGATTCAGCCCCTTGTTCGCCAAGTAGGCCAAATCCAACATGGAAAGACTTTGCCCATGGAATAGCATGGTCTTCCAATACATGCATTTTTATTGGGACTGTTGCCTGGGGGAAGGATTCACGGAAGAACGTCATGAACTCTCCCACGGCCTCCTCTGTAAAAAAAAAAAAAAAAAGTTGTCTTCTTAGTTCACATACACACCTGAAGGTCCATTACCAACCTAATGCATGAGCTTGTGTCTCATCGATGAAATTGTGGTCGTAGATGTTATGGCATCTTGCAAACATTGAGAATGCTTTAACTAGAATCTCAGTACGATGTTCTGCCTGTGTAGATCGATGAGGCAATTTATTCTTGGCTGTTTCACATAGAGACCTGCACAGCTTCTGAATGTTGCATTCCTGAAAAAGTGTAGGAGATGCCTCATTCATATGGTTGTACGTATTACACTTGTGGTACCTTTAGAGCCTTATGTACGTGATTTCCGACAAAAGCACCACCAAAATACTGTTGGCGGTGCACTCCAACTGACTGTAATGCATCATCCAATGCCTTGACAAAGGGGCCTTCTTTTTTAGAAAACCCCTTTTCCACAATAGCTTTAGATTTGGCTACCTCTGCTTCCTAGCAAAATCATGGCCAGTATTACACATTATTTATGTTTAGTGCATATGGCTTACTAGTTTTCCAAGATGGTTCTTTTTTTCTTCACAATCCACAAAAAAATCCATTGTGACTGGGTCTTTCTCCCCAATCACAAGGGATACATAAGTTGTCATTTGCTGTAATACAGCATATGCCTCCTCAGCTTGCTCCAGCTCAGCTTGCAATAAGCGAAGCTTTTGCAGCTCTTGGCTATATGTGTCAAAGCTGGAGTGGGCATCCTCACTTGAAAGCAGGGCCAGTTCAAGGTCGAGAGCATGACACTCATCTTCAAGCAAACCATAAAGCTTTGTAAAGATGCCCACAGTGATGTGAAGCCCAGGGGGGCAAACCTTGTGCACGTGTGTTTTGTGGGTGTGTATGTGCACACGTATGTGTGTGTATGCATTTATGTGTGTGTATGCATGTATGTGAAGTTATGCAAAAAAAAATCACAATGTATGTTTACCTGTTCAATTGGGATGTTAAATATAGGTTCCGTGATGCAGTTGTAAAAGTGCTGTGCTTGTTTCCTACGCACTCCTGATGCAATGTAGCGCTGATGGTCAGCACATATGGATTCATATGTTCTTGGTGGTGCATGTCCTCTGGCTGAGAGAGGTTTTACCATGTTCTGATGGAAGGTCAAGCAATACAAGCATGGGTAGCATCCTATAACAAAGGTGAAATATTGGTACACATTATTTTGAGCCCAGTTTCTCACATACCACTTGCTCCAGATAGCCCATACATTCTAGTAATGAACTCGTAGTCCCCACACATGAACAACTTGAATGTGTATTGCCTGTAATTTGTGTAATGTTCATTTTATTCTTTATGCTGTCATGTTAGATAACTGTTGGTACCTCCATTCCATCCCTTGCAGATGTACTACTTGATCTTTATATCGGTCAAGTGCTATGTGGAGGTTGGTAACAGTGTCGCCCGCTTCAAAGCAGCAAAACACGCAGGTGTTGTGGACTGAGTTCGGTGCTGCAACATTCACTATTTGGAAGTTCATTTTGAACGACCCGCCTCCTTTGTCCCCTCCAATTTTTAGCCACACCTCACTGGCGGGGATGACCCCATCATGCCAGGTAAGCCGTCCTGTCCTGCATTAGGTTAGAAAACAAATTAATTGTATGTCTGGTGTATACCTAGGCACCTGACCTTTGATTCTTTTCCAAAAGTTCAACAACCTTTAGAACCAGATCTGGAATGTAAACTAAAGCAGCTCCCCTAAGCTCTTCACCACCAGAAGTGGATGGAAATGAGAATAGGGCCATCTCTCCTTTCAAGTTGTCGCCCACAATTTGTCTGCAGATGTAGCGCATCCTCTGCTCCCCAGCTAGTGAAACACCTGATGCTTTGAGCCACCTGAACAAACAATGGGTGAATTTTTTATGATGTGTATAAAGTTCTTTACCGTCTTAGAAGCCGCAGTTTATACCAGGGAAGGATAATGCCAGTTTTAATGGCCAATACTTCAGTTGGGCCAATTGAGACGTTTGCTATCCCTGCCTTCTCCAGTAATGACTGCCTCTCTTCATCATTCAATGTGAGCACCTCGCTCTCAAGCAGGGCTGATGGTTCCCCTCCACTGATGACACTTCTAGCCGTCTGCATCTCTGAACATCGTGTTTTGACAGTCCTGGAACAAGCAGCTGTGGTTGGATGCCGGGCTTTTGTCAACTTCATGAATATCATTGGCTACAAGGTATGGTCAAACATAACACAACAATTTAAGTGGCACTGAATACACCTAACCGTCCCTCCTGTAGCTAGCTGTACTGTGGCTTGGTCAGGGCTGGTGGAGATGGCCCTCTTCAACAATCCCGCTGCTTCTCTTTCCTCACCAGCAGTAAGGGATTGTGTGCATTCATGTTCTTCATAGTACCCAGCCTTTACATCCCTGTGGCACACTACACACTGAACCAGTACATCTTTTAGCAGCAGTTGTATAAGGTTGGATGCTGGTCTGATCTCAGTGGGGACCAAGCCACCATCCAGCAAGCAGCAAGGGCACACTGTGGCTGAGGCTGTCACTCGCTCTACAATGCACCTAGTGCAGGCCAGCTTTCCACATGGTAGCTCAAGGGGCTGTGAAAGCACGTTTGCACATACCACACACTTCAACTCATCGAGGACAGTGGTGTTGTTCTGGCTTGACAACGGTGGGTACGGCTCCCGTGAGAAGACTGGAGGAGGGGCAATCGTCCAAAGATGTGCAGCTACCATGTTTGGTGTAAAGCCTGGTTGACGTCCTCTGCCAACAGTGAGCTTTCTGGAGTTTCCTCCTTTTGCAATGACTTTGAAGTGCTCACACACCTGTGTATTGCATATGATGTTACATGTGTGAACTCTAGCAGGGATGTAGTACAATGTATATATGTACCTTACACCCTTCATTTCTATGTTCCTCCCATTCAAATGGTGTCAGTGTACACCTATGGTGCACTTCTTCTGCCCTGGCACAGATGATTCTCCTCATTGAAAGGTGGCAGCACTCACAAAAGCGCTCTGGGTGCATGTGAGCAATATCAGTTGAGGTGTTGATTGCAAAAGCTGTTAATAGATCATCTGCGAATCCTTTGCACTCATAAGTGCTCTTCTTTTGCCCACTCTTCATTAGCCTCTTTCCACAAACTCTGCAGTGCAGCGGCAGTTGTGTCGTGTGGTAATCCATCCCTGTAACCCGCAACATGCATCGATTATTCATAAGATACACTCAAGGTTTTTCTGGTGACAGAAAATTCGTGACCAGATCTGCTTCGTCAATTCCGTTACTGACATGCCTTGGCTTGACGGACAGACTAGTCTTACCTCCAGATCAAGTTCGGGTAGGCCGTTCTATTCGATCTCGTTCCCGCCTAACCGAAATAAGTACCGCGTGGGGTTATAAACACGGCTTGCGCATACGGTAGGCCTGAAAATTGGCAAGTGCGCGAGGACTATAAATAAACGGGCATGAAAGGTTGTGTTGTATATTAGTTAAAAAAATATTGCATTTACTTCTCTTCTGAGAAGTTGTGAGCTTTGAAACATAAGCATTTTTAATGAGGTGTTTCTCCGCTATCCATTAGACAGGTACCGTAATGTTCTAATTATAAACCTAGTTTCCAGCCGCATACAACCGTGGCTATATCCCATAAAGTGTTTTGAATAGACCCCTTGTTAATATAGGAAGCTATATCTGTTTTCGTGTGTGTGATTGGAGATTTGAAATACAGTGATTTGACCGTCGCGTATAGTATAGCGCGCTGTATTATGGCCGACACAACGATCGTAAAGAAAACTGATCCATCTGCCAACTGAACTCTCCCAGTTTTCCCAGATTCCCCACATTCCCACAATTTTCCCACAGTCTCTAAAATGGCACTGAAGTATCTGGCTATTCCAGCGTCAGGTACACCATCAGAGCGAGCTAAACTAATACTTTAACGCAAAACTAGAAAGAGTTTTGCTGTTACGTTGTGTTTAAACTTTAAACATATATATACCCTTCCTATAAAAAGCTGTTCAGCATACTTTTTCTGATGACGCGTACATGTAATATAACCTTGTACAAGTAATTTTCCCCGCCCTTGACGGTTGACCGCCGACCGTGACCGCCAAACTCGAAATTTGACGGTTTGGGCGGTCAGAAATGGCCGTGACCGTGTCGGCAAGGCTGCAGACGGTTGGCCGTGGCCGTGACCGGGAAGGATTGATGCCGGCCATTGCTGGCCGTGACCGTGACCGTCAGGGGTCTAATCCGGTCAGCCGTCCGTCCGGGACTTGTTCCAATTAGTCAGCCGCGGCAACACTGGTGTTGCCGCGAAATAACCTTCATCCTTAAGCCTGAAGGTCCTGGCTCCTCCTCGAATTTATGGTACCTCTGTCCATATGGAAATTATTCCTCTTTCCGGCTTACAGTTAAATGTTTTCTGTGTTATAAAAATTAATGTATGTGGTGCAGGAGTCGCCACTGATTGTTTATTAGCCATATCAGGGCAGTTTGTTATTATTAAAAATTCCCTTACGTTTGAATCGCTATAACTTCGGAACGGTTAAAGCTATCAACATCTTATTTTCAAAACTTCATACTAAACCATTTCTCTATGGTAAAATTCATTTTGAGGTCTTACACTTGCTCCGTGCCAGTATTGCAGTGTCCGATACCCCTGCCGGTTCAACTGAACCGCCGGCTATAACTTTCGTAGGAGTAATCAAATCGCTTCAAATTTGGTTTCAGTTTAGGTAGAGAGTTCCTATACCTATCGATTTTTTTTCTGTTCGTTAACTTTTATGTCATCCGTTACGAAGATACAGTTGAACAAACTACGTCCACATTTTCCCGCTTGATTCGCGCCAAAGTTATAATCCCCGCCTCCCCATACATCGCAGTTTGCCCAAATCATTGGCGCGAATCGAGCGCGAAAATGTGCACGTAGTTTGTTCAACTGTATCTCCGTAACGGATAACATGAAAATTAACGAACAGAACAAATCGATAGGTATAGAACCGCTCTATCTAGAAACCAAATTTGAAGCGATTTGACTACTCCTACGGTTTGAACCCGAAAGTATATCGGACGTTGCAAATTTGCAATAATGGCACGGAGCAATTATAAGACCCCAAAATGTATTTTACCAATGTACAATGGTGTAGAATGAGGTTTTGAAAACACAAAGTCGATCGCTTTAACCGTTCTGAATTTATCAGTAGCGATTCAAACATAAGGGAATTTTATAACATTTTATACATATATACGAAGGCTCATTTTCATTTTGTCGTGAACTGTCCCAATTATATGGATTAAGGAATGATGAAATCTTTAAAAAAAAAATAAAACCTATTAACTCGCGTCTAGAGGGACAACCGAGAAATGCATCGCTTATCTGTTTGTCAGTCGCATTCAAAAGACAACACTAAAATATATGGTTTGTCATTGGTCCCATGTCACAAGAAATTGCACTTTAAAAGAAAGAATGCTCATACTCGTGCCCAGCTGATTGATCTATCTACAGTAGAACCCCATTATTATCTGATCTACCTATGCCTTAGCCTTAACACTTTTAACCCCTGGTCACCTGGTCATGAATGGTGTGAGACACTTTTTGTGCATAGACCTGGTTGGAAAAAGTACATGTAATAGTTAATGACTGCAACCACTTCCTTATCCCATGCATATAGCTACTCCATGTACAAACCCAACTCTCATGCATGTACTAATGGAGTATATTAAATGGTGGTCTTGAAAAAGCTATTCTTAGGAATTAAGTGCTTTGTATGATGCCTACCGCTGCCCCTGCCACCACTACCACCCGCTATGACTACTAGGGATGCCTGCCACCTCTAACCATGCCAGCAGCGCTGCCCTGGCCTGCCACCACCTCCATGGAGACCGGAAGCCTTTAGAGGCAGGGAAAGAAGAGGTTGAGTAGAAAGAGGTTGGGAACGATCCCCTGACTGTATTCCCTAGATGTACAATTTTTTAGACGGACCGTGTTCCCTAGGGAGTTGGGTCCGAGGGTTATTTATATGGTCCCCTGAACCGTGTACCCTATGACACTGGCATGAATCTTACCAGCATCACCACTGAATTATTAAAGTGTTAAATCTGAGTGGGAAACAAATTGATGCTAACTCTTGAGTTTCTAGCACTCAATATTATTGGGGAGTCCCCAATAATACAATAGCATGATTTGAGACAGTGCTAATTTATTGGCACTGATCTTCCGACCAGAATACTATTAGTGGATGTTACATAGTAAACTTCATTATGCATAAAATTCTTGTTTATATTATTGCCTGGTTTGGGATATGCACAACTCAAACATATTAGCTACAGAGTTATGGAGTGAGTATCACCATCCATTCCCCTGCGCATATTGAGGCGGCCATATACATGTACAAAATTAAGGCTGGAGACCACCTTGGACTTGGTGGTGTTGGTCCTTGTGGCAAAGTGTGATGCAAACCGAGAAAAAAGCTTGAACAGCTTAGTTTTTATACCAACTACACAATTTACATCACAATATGTAATGTGTATACTTATGTGTATACTTATGTGTATACTTATGTGTCGTTGTGTCTATATACGTACGTCAGTCATGTGGCAACTGCATGAGTGCTGATAACGTAGCGATAAAAAAGACAGCATGGATCGGATAGATAGCGCTTTAACAAGTAACCTATCATAGGACAAACACTAAAACTCCTTCTCGCTGAACTCCAGACCCAAATATTAGGCCTAAATGCTGAATGTTTGGCGGCAACACGTACAGTTACACCATATAGGTATAAATGTATGCACAAGTTGTATGCATGTATCTATTGCACAAGATGCACATACTTCACATGTACCTATATTGCACAAGATGCCCATACTTGTATGTATCTTATTGCTTCTTAACCAGTTTCATTCTCCCTTTTCCACGCATCCCTCATTTCCTTCAGGTCTTTGAACCCCAGCCTGCTGGTGATGATCTCGTGCCATTCGTCATCGATTAGCTGCAGCACATCACGTGGCAGCTTGGTGCGGCCGTCTCCAGACTTCCCTCCGTCCTTGCGCACTCGACCCACAAGCACCGTGGGCGGGTCGTCCCCCACCAGCCGTGCCCGGTGCTGGACCAAGCTGTGCAAGTCAAATTTGGAGTGGTGCTTCGACATTTCTGCGTGGGTTGTGGTATGCACCACGCGAGCAATGGTTTCCTCATCATCTCTACAAGAAGCCATGAGTCTGGCTATTCTTTTCACACAACCCACATGATCTTCTTTAAGGTCGTCGAAGAACAGGAGGAGGACATTGTCGTCATGACGACGTTCCCACCAGGCCAGAAGGTTGTGCAAGTTGTTTGCCGTCCAGTGCAACTTTTGGTAGAAGTCAATGAACACATCTAAAGATACCCTCCCCTTCAGTATGTACATTGTGTCTGCAAAGAGGTACCACGAATAGAGCGCATCTTTCTGGTCTCTGAAACAGTAGATGTACTTGGCTCCTTTAGGAATGGTGGCATAGGGAAGATAAGAATAGTAAATCCTCGGTTCCGCCCGTTGCACCACCGTATCCGGATCGGTGTGGAAGAAAGGGAGGCTGAACTCAAGTATGGTCACCACGTCGGGCACTTGTTCCTCGAAGTCAGGTTCAGCGCCCTCCGTGCGCAGCTGGTGACAGATATGAGTTACCCATACGGTTCCCGACTTGGGTGCCGTGGCTACAATGATGTCCGTAGGGCGTGGCACAAACGAAACGGGCTTCCGCATCGCGTTAACCGACGGCATCGCTCGCCTCGTAAGTTCCTGTACCTGCTGCTCGGCCGTCCACGTGTCCCCTTTTATTACTTCGGGCGAGGGCTTGCTGACTGAAGGAACCAGCATGGTGATTGGTGGTCGACGAAGTGGTCATATCCTATAAGGCTATATTCAATGCTAGTCTCGTACCCAGACCCAAATGTACGTAACGATGATTATCGCTTACAGTATAACATCACGTACAGAGGGTCTGGCCAACAAGTCGATCGAAGTTGTTCTGGTGCGCCGGAATGTTGGCGCTCCAATCAGAATCGAGAGCCCGCGTGACGTCACGGTAATTAGATTCCAATAGCATTCCACACTACAGAGAGGAGCCTGGTGCTTGATCGTGCGTGCGCGGCTAAGGTTCTGATATATGGACACGTGTCTAAAACGAAGGGAAAGCCATTTCAATATGGAAGGAGTCATTACGAAGTACGTCTAAAATCTGTCGTGAATCGCTTTCCAGCCCATCGCGTTCACCACTCTGAGAGTATCATTGCGGTGGTAGCCTTTTCTCTCCGTAGCTTAAGCAAGACAGATCTGCTTAAACAAACCTCACGTTTTATCGTGATGACGTAGCCGTTGCTATGACAACCCTAATTATCGAACATTCCAATTACATTCCCAAGAACAACTTTCTTCGACTTGTTGGCCAGACCCTATGTACGCTGTATTATACTGTAGCGATAATGCTTACGTACGTTTGGGTCTGGGTACGAGACTAATTCAATGCATGTGTGTAAAAAAAAAACACTGCACTATTTAACGACAATGGTAGGGTTAGGGTTGAATCCGCCCCTGGATTATTACCATAGATATTTGCACGGTTGTTTGCGCTCGTAGAAATGTTGGAAATAAAGTTCAATAAAGTAATATTGAAAAGTACTTGCGTCATCCCATAGCAACCACCCCGACAACGTAATGACCTTTGGAATTTGCAGCTGTACAAGGTACCAACAAGTTTAACAAACATGTTAACAGCAGAACATACGCCAATGACCTTCACTCTTTGCACTTTAGCAATCACGTGCTCGGTGTACATTTCTGTGTTGTGCCCTGGGTCTCGAAAGCGGACCGCTTGAAACTGATATGTCACAGCAGGTGAAGTATATTCGCCAAACGGCGCAAAAAAGGCCAAAAAGCCGACTTGCCAGGTAAAGTTAAGTCCTTAAAGAACGCTTATCTTCTTTTCTGAAATCGAGAACGATAATTCTGGGGAAGTTGTGTGTCACCAAACAATGGCATTTTTTACGCGCGTATAGTCATGCCGTGTACAAGTGTACGATATACACATGTAGCCTTGAGGGCCTACGGGGGGAACGAAACAAAGTTACTGCTTTCTCTTTTTTGGTGGTGGTATGTGAGGTGCAGTGTGAAGAGTTAAAAAGTGTTGCTTGACTATGCACAGTAGTCTTTGAACCTTGTCGTGCGTGGTATTGTAACTTAACTCTGCCTCCTGTAGGTAGGGACTTTGACCATGCACTCATCAGGGGGACTATTGGGGACCACATGCCTAAGAACATCAGCTGCCATATTTACTTCACTTCTTGTAGGTGAACTGGTGCACTCATGACCAGCAAATGCACCAGTTCTCATATCCCTGCCACAGGAAGGGCAGTGGACCAATACATCATTTAGCAGTAACTGAAATCAGAAGCTGGCCACAAGGCCATTGGAACTGCTGAGTGGCAGCATGGGCACAAAACAGTACCTGAGACTTTTAGCCATTCGATGACACATTCAGCACAAGCAAGAACACTGCATGGCAGCTCAATTGGCCGAGAAAGGATCTCCAAACAGATAGGACATTCCAGCTTGCTTAGGCAAGACAAATTGTCAGGTGCTACTGGTGGCCTGGGACAGCCAGCTGCAGTATCAGTTATAGTAGCTGATGCAATGACCTGAATATGTTTGATCAGTGTGCTTAGCCAGACATATGGGGGGGGGGGGGCAGGATAGGGCAGGGGGGGAACAATTTGACAGCCGAATGCGACTACGGGGGGGGGGGGGGGGGGGGGGTGGTGGGTGGGTCCACTTTTGGCCGATGCAATTGTGGGGGGGGGGGGGGGGGTGCTATCACTTTTGGCTGATTCAACCAGTGCGGGGGGAGGGGGGGTGGTGTCCACTTTTGGCCAATTCAACCAATGTGTGTGTGTTTGGGGGGGGGGTGCTATCCACTTTCGACCGATTCAATCAGTGTGGGGGAGGGTGCTGTCCACTTTTGGCTGATTCAACCGGGGGGGGGGGGTGCACATGTTCCTAGTAATACTGAATAGTATAATAGGCAGTACATCATCGTTTACATTTATTGCAAATGCTTGCTGCAGACTCTCAGCAAGCTCCTTGCACTTGTAAACTATGTACATGCATTTGCCACGATGATCTATCACCCGCCTTCCGCAAATTCTGCAGTGTATAGTAAGCTGCTGGATGGGGTAATCCATTTAATTGGCTGCTAGTGTCGGGAAACGGAGCCAATTATTCACAAATATTCAACAACTACAGCACGCGTAAAATTATCGTTCTCACATTGCGAATCAGATAGACTTGTGGACTTAACTCTTCTCTTTAATATTTAGTATGTCTCACCTTATGGTTTTGCGCGCCTTGCCTGCTGTATGTGAAACTCTGATAGTAGGTTTCTAAATGGTGCGCACATAGCTATCAAAGCAAGCTTGCGCATTGTCATTTTGCGTTAGAAAACTGGTGCGCGAATGTGTGTTCTGTTAGGAAAGCGATACAGTATGTGGGTGCTACATTTAAATATGACAAGAGAGTTGTATTCGGCAAGAAACTGTTCTCGAAACGTATATCACAAAATGGTAGCGATAATGAGCTCATTAAACATTGCTTAGATTGAGTGATACCGTATATTCTTTTTAGGACCTTAGTTTCCAATCCGAAACATCCGTGATTTGATACATTGCAGATTGGAAACCCAGCGATGAAGTCATTAGTTACGTGCAGTCCGAGTTTCGCCGGAAGTGGTCGTTAGTTGGGGTTTTATGGCTAGCTGTCAGTGGCGGATACAGGGGGGGGGGGGGGGGGGGTTTCCAGGGGTTGGAACCCCCCCCCCCTCGAAACTGAATATGAATATAATTAATGCACAATCGGCGCACGTGAGCTATACATTTCTATGGAGAGTTCAGCGTGCACTCCGCGAAGTTGCTAAATAGCTTATTCTTATTGCTTATTTACTATATTCTGTAAACTGCGAGATATGTAGTAGGCTGGTATTTATACGTAAATCTAAATGTATTCCAAAATGCTAACCCGCGGACGTAATAGAGCGATTCTTTCCGCAGTTATTTTGATTGGTGCGCTAGTATTAGTACCCATCAAAGTTGAATGCACCTTGCTGGAGATGATGGTAAATTTTAACATAGCAAAGAAACTAAGCCGGCGCATGTAATTTTGTAAACGTACAATGGCGAATGCAAATCTGCGATATGATGAAGCACATGCAGCCCTTTAAAACCACAATAGCCTGAAAGCCAGAACGTAACGGAGTGGCACGCATTTATTGGTTATGACATATTGCCTCCGTTTTCCGTTTCTAATCCTCCTATACATGTACAATCTGTGGAATGTGTACAAAAAATGTTTTCGCGCGCCAATGTCACACTGTTCACTGCTTAAAGTAGGTCATCTGCCGGAATCAGTGTGATGGTAAATTTTAAGAGGCTCAACTGAATAGCAAAGAAAAGTGCGCATACATGTTCCAACACAGCCATTTAAATCCGTAAAACCAGAACGTAACCGAGTGGCACACATTTGTTGATGTTGATTGCCTTAGTGTCCAATAAAATGTGAGGAAAAATTAGAACGCGCACCACAAAAATTTTCGCGCGCTTCGCGCGCGCCCCTCCCCTTCAGCAATAATTCATGTAGAACCCCCCCCTCGCCAAAATCCTGCATCCGCCCCTGAGCTGTGTATAAGTCTGTTACGAATTTTTTTTTTTTTTAAATACAAGCTCATAGTATGCACATCCCCATACATCACGACGTGTGAACTGCACTTTTCAGTCATTCACAGGCGTGCATATAAAAACAAACAACAGTGGGCATTACATAGCACCGAACACCCTACACGCTACGAGCTGCACGCTACAGACATATGACAGATGTACGTTGGCAACCTAATAGCTTTCGTAGGGAAGTATCAGAAACTGCTTAGATGGTTCCTATGCGACTTATCGTACTCACGATACAGTCCCACAAAACCATACACCACGATGTGTGCACTACACTTTTCAGTCTTTTAATCTTACAGGCGTGCATATGAAAACGTGTTACAGTCGCACAAACAGTGGGCCTTATACAGCAGCTAACACCGTACACGCTAGGAACTACACGCTACAGATACATGTAGGTTAGTGAACCTCATAGCTTTTGAAGTGAAGTATCTGAAACTGCTTAGATGGTTAGTATACGACTTACCATAGTCGCACAAAGCCTTCAAGCTGTCTATGAACTATAATAAACGTTCAACCTGCCCTAACAATGAGTAGGGTTGTATACAAATTGACAGCTAACCTATAAGAACACTTCTAACCAGTAAAACACGCGTTAAGTGCTACAAAAGGCTCAAAAAGCTAGGATAGATGTACGCCCACGCACCGAAAAAGCGAAACGCGGATTGCAAATAAATGTTGTACGAGTCCTAATGGATCACGTGAGAGGTTTCCAATCCATGTATCAAATATCTATGATATTACCTCAGTCTAAAATCTATGGTTGGGGGTTAAGCTACATGTACGTGGCAGTGGTGTAAGGAAAAGGGGCCCCCTTTTACACCAGCGTCCAGCGATACTACAGATACTACAGGAGGCGATACGCTCAATGTTCTAAAACTTCCAAGGGCAGAATAGACCCCTTTCATATGACGTCAAAAATCACATGAAATAATAATTTAATGAAATTCATTTGAGGTTAATTCATTCATATTCAATGCTGTCGCCATCTTGGTGCACAAGTTACTATAGAACGGTATGGGCAATTTACAGTTTATGCCTGTTTTGGGTCTCGTAATTCTTTTATATTCTTACCATCGAACGACGTCAGTGCCCACTGTAAAAAAATAAAACCAAACCCATAATCACTTACTGTGAACGTACAGTAATAACCAAAAGCTTTCTTTTGCCCATACCGTCCTATAGTAATTTGTGCACCAAGATGGCGGACAACAAATAATTTTAATTTCAATGAATGTCATTGCTCACGCGATGAAAAGGGTCTATCGGACGGAGAGATATACATGTATATTAAGATAATCAATTTACAGCTGCATGATCATTTTGAGACAGTTACATCATCATTTATGCGCTGCGCATGCATGATACATGTAAGTGGATGCTTATTTTAGATCGCTAAAAATGCCCCCTCCCCCCTCCATCACCAATCTAATCGGGGGGCGGACCATCTGTGGCAGAGGGAGACCATCTGTGGCACCATAGATGGTCCTAGGGGGACCGTTCACTTCAAGCCGTCTATGACGTTCAACCTGCGCTCTCAATGAGTAGGTACGTAGGTGGTACAGAGATTGAAAAATAACCTGTACGATCACTCCTTACCACTAAAACACGCGTTAAGTGCTCGAAAAGGCTCCAAAAGCTAGGATAACTGTACGCCCACGCAACGAAAAAGCGAAACGCGGAGTCGTAATAAGTCAGAATTACAACAATATCAATGGGGTTTCTGTACTGTCCTGCTTAAGTTAATAGATGTAAATGTCCCCATGCATCGGGGTCAAGGCAGCAGTTGCACTGTCACACAACGGATGGTCCCCCCAATAATTGGTCCCCCCGGACCATCCATGGCAACTGCAGATGGTCCCCCCGGACCATCCGTGGCGTTAGCCAACGACAATGTACAGGTGTCATGTGCATTTAATTTTATTACAAACAGTTACATTTCACCGTACAGGCTGATGTAGTTCCTTTGTACCAAGTCTCCCGACCTTTCAGGCCGGGGTCTGGGACAGGCCGGGCTGACCTTCGGCAACCCGTACGCGTTGCTAGCCATTTATACAGGGCCGTCGAGAGCTGGCACGGGCCCCGGGGCTATATAGCCCTTCCGGGCCCCATTGGGATGGGTGCGGTAGATACATACAGGGGGAAAATATATCGCTTTCGTGTATTGGGTTATAATTATAAACTATTCATTTGTTGTTAGTGCATGTGGCGACAATTAAAAACACATGTACTGCGTGCCGGTATAGTTATGTAACATTATTTATATTACGCGCAAAGCATCAGTGGATTTGCGCATAGATATTAGAATATCTATGATTTGCGCAATCCTGGATCCATGGTTTGTGGTATAAACCATGGACTGGCCGCGCAATCCTGGGATTGCTCAGTTGTGCGCAAAGCATAAATCGGAACAATTCTGGGATTGCTCTTGCGCAAAGCATAGGTCTGTAATATGCATATATACATAATTATATTACGATGGGTAACGAGTACATAATTAATAACATACACTTGCAGTATTAAAAAACCCTATAGTGTACAAATACATTTTTTTCTCTACTGATGAGATACCGAGCACAGTAAACTGCGCCATGGTTCAGAACTCTGGAAAATGAGGTAAGGTTCATCACGTCTTGATGAGCAGTCCTTCGTGTTTCCATTGGTACTGTTGCTTGGCGAGCCTCCAATAATGCTACCAAACATTTCCCCTTCCTCATAATCACCAGTTTCAGTGGAAACAAATTATTACACGAAGATTTCCATTGGCCTTGCATGTATAAATTACTTACTTTCATTCAATTTCATGCACATTTAGCCAATCAACCCAAGACTAATTTCCATTGATTAAAATGACAAACTATATCATTTCCTCCATCTTCGCACTATACCTCTTCTCATAAATCCCGATGCTATATGATGGATTTTAGATTTTGCTGTAGATTATTGAAGGCTGACAAACTGAATTTCTGCACCATAGACCATGCATGCACGTGGAAGACATTCAAAGAACGCTGCAATCTATATATTTTAAAAACATACACACATACATGTACAGCTATGATGTGTAAGAATCAATTTCCTTTATAAGCGTTTTTTTAACCTACGTTATACATGACATCGTTTTTGACATGGTCATAAAAAATCTTCCACACTTAGCACGGCTAGCACATGCAGTTGTGCCACTAGAATTCTGCACTGACACATTTTTAAAAAATGACGACACATACTTAGCAAATACTAGTCACATGTTTCTAATGCTGGCTGCTGACAAACAGAGCAAATCACAGAGTCCAAGTGCACCCAAACCTTCAAACGGTAGGTTCAAGTCCCATGCATTTGTAAGCGCAACTACCCAACAAATTTGCTCCCTGATTTCCTTTTTGATAAATACACCCATATGCTCAGCACTGGAACTGATCGTTATGTAGATCATCGCGATCGTCGTTCCTAGCTATGTCGGTGAAGGTGTTTGTGATAAAGCCTAAACATATCAAAAATCTTGTCGTGTCTTTTGGTAGGGTCGCGGTATTTTTCTCTTACAATTCTTTTCTGCCACCCGGACTTATGCTTGTACATTTTAGAACTCAAATGAATTTGGCGAAAATACACACACATTCTATTCCGCACGGATCGCGCGAACGTACGTACATCACTACATGTATACAATTTTATTGCGCCTGCGCAATGATCAAAACAAAACATCAATCACACACACACACACACAAAAAAAACCAGCCAGGCGGCCCGGGCCCCATGTTTAACGACGGGCCCCGGGGTCAGCAGCCCCCCCAGCCCCCCCCTCTCGGCGGCCCTGCATTTATACATGTAGAGTATTATATAGTTTACGCGGATACACGGAATGGGCCAGCAACGCCTGAGCATTTTGCCTCATTAACACAGTCGACAGACGGCAATACAGTTCATTTGACGAAGTTTTTTATGGTTGTTTACTAGTAATTTGCTTTAGAGTAGTAAATTATTTAAGTACCGGTAGCAGAAAGAAAGAAAGCGTTATACTCCTTAAAATAGTGGAGTAGAAAAGATATTTATTCTCTTATTGTCATTTTAATATTAGCGCTCAAAAATAACATAATTATAGGGGGCCAGTAGTTTTAGATAGGGCCTGTCCAAAAAGCTCCACCGGAATTGCGGCACTTTTAGGCAGTTTCTAATTAATGTCGACAGCATTTTCTATTTATAGACAAGACATAAAAATTTAATAAAAATAAAATTGGTGATGTAGGATTTGTAGACAGCAATTGAGTAAAAAGTAAGGAAACAAGGAATTACGGATATTATGCATTCATTAATTTATACATTATCATATTACATACCTACATTTAGCACAGAATTTCAGGCAGGTAGATTTGCTAAATAATGTAGGTATGTAATATATTGGGGATTACTTTAAGATACTGATTGCGAGAATCTAACTTGAAAATTGATTGTTGAACTGATGAACACTTTGATCCAATGTGCCAGGTCACAAGAGACAGACAAAACTTCCAATTACTTTAAAAATATCACATTCTCAGGCAATCCACAGTATCTTTTAAAAAGTAATCTCCAATTCACTTGACCCAGAACTTAAGTCATACCAAGATTGAGTAAGAGTGTGATCGAATGGAGGTCTGGATCAAAAGAACAGTGTAACAGAGCAGAACCTTTTCTCTTCTAAACAGCAACAGCTGGAGATATCTTAGTTATTCCAACCAGTTCTGCACCAACAACTGAGCACACGTTTTCTAGAGCAGGCTATGCAAGCAGAGGCAGAACAAATAGAAGTGCATAAGTGTGAAGTAATGATCAAATATAATAAGACAAACTACTTCTTCATGTGACCATTTAACTAAATTGTCAACTTAATTTAACTTGGTTATGGCAAAAATCAGTTTAGTTAACTATAACTCATGATGTGAATAAGGTAATGAAATTAACTGCACCAAAAAAAGACATCTTTAGTTAACTGTTTAATGACTGTCAAAGACTTTTAACCATCCCATCCCTAGGGGGCAGGTCCCCATTTTAAATTATTGGGAAGGTCAGTGCCCACCCCCCCCCCCCCCCGCCCCCTCCACTTATCTTCCTACCAGAATAATATTAGTGGACAGTATAGTAGCAAGTTATAGTAGCCATGAAACCCTGCCAAGAATATAGATCAGACAATTGGACAATGTAACAGAGTAATTTCCATTGCATGAATACTGTCTGATGTTTATGGGTGTCCACAAAAGAACTCAACACTTTTAAAAATTCCTTAAAGGGATTATCACTCTAAATGAATTTATGAATATACAGCAACTAAGGTAGGCAAATATGAACCACATTATTAAAATTAGATTACCTTTAATATTCAAAAGATAAAATCAAATAACTAGCAATTAATTAATGTAACACAATAATGTCCGACAACTTTTTATTAAGTGCGAGATTTTATAAACTTCAATGGAAGTTTGAAAGAAATTTCATTGGCATTTTACTAGAACAAAATCAAACTTGAAAATGCTTAAAGACCACTACAATTTTTTTAATGAACTTTGAGTTTAATCACTACCACTACATAATAAATTGTTGTACCAAAACTTTTTTTAATTTTTTATTTTATTAACATAATAACTATAAAAACACACAAAACACACACAAACAACTACAGAAGCTGTGCTGATCTTCAATCTCCATCCTTCTCCTCCATTTCACTCTTTTAATAATTGAATAATTAGTGGTGGTGATTAAACCTTAGCAGCTTTAAACTTAATAACTTAAATGGTAATAACTCACTATTGAACTCAGTAACTTGAAATCAATGCTGCTCCACTGCATAGTCAGTACTTATTAATGGTTATTAAAGTCAATTATCTCTAACTTTAATCTTGAATAATTTTGATAATCAAGGGTTTTGAATATTTATATAATCAAGGGTTTGGATATAATTACTTAACCGCTTAGAATAATTTCAATCTAATTGAACTGGTAGTATTTGCCTAAGTACTGTAACATATGTTTTAAAAAAATCAAATAGTTAGTTAACTTTAATTCCTAGCTATAGTGATATTAAAGCATTGCATTCATTTGTGGACACCCGGTACATATTATAATACCACAATACAGCACATACTACCTCACATTGATGCGGGATGCCAGCAAGTTAATGCAATGGCAAAGTTAAGCATTCCATAGAGCTTCACTGACGTTGCCTTGGAAGAGCAAGTGACTAGGCTCCAAAGCCTCCGTTCTCTAGGCTCCATATGACTCAACCATCAAAGGTTATAAACCCAGCCAAGTTAATTTGCATTTGATGTTGTTGGCGCAGTACTTTCTCTCAGTTTGGTGGCCTGCTGTTGTCACACTCATACAACTATACTTTAAATGTGTGCTTGAATGGTTCTAGTGGGCTGGCCTCAAGTTAAACCTTCGGAAGCGTCACTTTGGCAAGAAGGGGTAACCTCCTGCGGTATCATCCAATGAAATAGCAGCAGATCCCTCAAAGGTGCATCAGTTTGCTCATGCAGTGTATGGAGCCAACGTCAGTATATGTTCCGGCAGAGGTTGTTGCATGGGGTTTGTTAGTTACTATCGGCAGTTCATCAAACATTTTGCACAATTGTCAAGCCTCTTCATTATCATCTGGCAGAGAAATCAGTTGTGTTCAAGTGGGCACAGCACGGAAGGGAGTTATGCAATTGCAAGGATAATGATCCTGAGTTGAGACCAGTAAGCAACGTACAAAAACTAAAACTTATAATGTTATATAGGATACCATTTACTCAATAGAGGCTTTTCTACTAAATACTTTGAGCACAACATAACATCATGCACACAAAGAACCAACCCAGTTTTTGTTATGAGCACATGCCCCTTGTGGAATACAATTCAGAATCGTCACAAGCTGTATAGGTCCTAGCTATCAGGCATCCTGATTGGCTAGCATTTACTCAGTAAGCCCAACGGGCCATTTATACAAACGAGGTCTCAGGTCTTTTTGTCTTGTATGCAATAACCGGCTAACTGTATTCCGCATGCACACACGGACTGGGTCGGCATATACGGACCATTATGATTTTTGTCCATTTTTGTCCGGACCAAAAAAAATCGTGCAGGTCTAAGGTCTAGTTCAGTCTCATGATATACACGACAAATGTCTTAACTGCACTTTAAAGTCACATTGAGGGGGAAAAACGCGTGAAATCATTCTGGAATCGGCATTACGTGATTGAACACACACAAATCAATTTTAATGTTTAATCACACAGTGATCTTACAGAGGATCAGTGGCGGCCTGGCTACTTTATGGCAGGGGGGGCACACATGAGAACGGCGCCCCCCCCCCCCCCCCCCCCCCCTCCGGCGTTGTTAATGAATAGCTGTCCGCCTTCGGCCGATTCAACGAGCGGGGGGGGGGGGGGGGGGGTGCTGTCCGCCTTTGGTCGATTCAACGAGCGGGGGGGGGGGGGGGGGGGGGGTGCTGTCCGCCTTTGGCCGATTCAACGAGCTGGGGGGGTGCTGTCCGCCTTCGGTCGATTCAACGAGCGGGGGGGAGAGGGGGGAGGGGTGCTGTCCGCCTTCGGCCGATTCAACGAGCGGGGGGGGGGGGGGGGGGGGGAAGGTGACAGTGATTGACCGTGCACATGCACATGCGCAATACAGGCGAGTTAATTTGTTAATTTAATCAAGATTTATAACGATTAAATCGGACGATTGATCGAACATTGACCTGACGCCTGGCGCCCTTCGATGCCCGTGGCGCCCCACGTCATAAAGCGGCAGGTGGGTTGGTGCCCCCCCTGGCCCCCCCGGCCAGGCCGCCACTGCAGAGGATTCTAAAATCCTTTATAGAATCAAAACTTGATTCGACGCGTTTTTTCCCCCTGTGAGTCGATTCAGCTGTTCAACATATCAATAGCTCCTTCTCGGTTCTGATTTGAATATACCGGATATTATAATATATTGGCCAGAAATAAATAAAAAAACTTCTGAATACGGTGCCATTTGGTGCATAACACATTAGCGAAACGAATATTTAGTTCCTTGAAAAAACATCCGTTTTCTAGTTTACAATAACAAGGCCGCTTGCGCAATGGGATGCCTAGACACAGCCGTCCGTATATGAAAGGTTATAGCGTTAGTAGTTTAGTAATCGGTATAAATAGTTTTGAAGCTGCATGGTATATAGAAATATTATATAGGGAATCAGCTAAAATGATGAGCGATGATGTGTTTATAGAGCGTAATTGCCGACAACTGCATCAGCAGGCAGCTGGTACTAGACTGTAACACTGTATTCAGGGCGCGCGCAGGTGTTCAGCGGAAGATGACCAAAATACGTGGCACGAAATTAGTATACTATGCGTGGCACGGGTTTGTATTCATCAAAGGAATGAATCCCACATGCAAGCTTTGAGCGTTGCGAACGCAGCAAAAACGAACGCAGCAAGCTATGAACAGTTCTAACGACACAACCGTGAGCAGCTGCAGGTACGTTGCAATGGTATGGGTGGGGGTGGGGACCGGTACGCCCACACTTGTCTACAACAACTTTGAATCCACGTGTCGAGCGTAGCTTAGTGGTGTTATACCTAGGGCTCATTTCGGTTCTCCTTTCACTTTTAACACTACACACACACGCACACACACACACACACACACACACACACACACACACACACACACACACACACACACACACACACACGCACAATTAATGACGCACACACAACGGAATGCTATTTGACAGACCTTTGGAGCGCTATATCGCGACATGGGACTACGAGGCCGTTCAACAAGATGAAATTTCTCTAAGCAAGGTAAGAGGAATAAGACAGGCCAAGCGCGGAGTGGAGGTCACTCTTGTCGCGTAGCTTGTTGCGGTTTTGCGAACGGACACGTTTACACGTTGTAGTTCTCGGAAAGTGCGAATGCGTGCTTGAGACGAAAACATTGTTTACACTTCAGGGGGACATCGTTCTGGTGTCAGAAGAGTTCGACGATGGTTGGATGAGAGGTCTCAAGCTTCTTAACCTAGAGGTATGAAGTGCCAGCTTATATTGTCAAAGAATCAGATTACAAAAATCGTAGATTGGTTTTTTTCCTGGTAACTATGTGGCTGAGGACATATCTCCAGTGTATAAGCTTCAGTAAGCACTCCCATTTCCCTGCATCACCCTTCTCTAACACCTTCACTAACATCGTCTCCAGGGAAATAAAACTCTCTTCTGAACACTACATTAATGGTAGGTGTGTTTTAGATAAGGTGACACAAGTTCACACCTAGACCACTCGTTAAAGGAGTCTCTCCTTTATGTCACCTCTTCTTCACCTCAGACCCCAAGTTTGTTGTTAGTGACACCTCTAAAAGGTCCAAGATAGCACTTGTAAGTTATCCTGTTCAGCCAGGTGTTAATGTGGCATGTATAGAGGGCAGGTGGTGAGGCCTATATCAGGTATTTATGTGGCCTGATATCTGATGCTGTACACGTGACCCATGGCAGGGTGAATGCATGTGTGGTCTGCATGTGACCCACAGAGTGGCTACATGACATGGGAGGGGGGAAGGGGGGGGGGGGGGGGGAGGCACCTAAGTAAGGGTATCATCAATTAAGGGTAGCACCTAACTAAGGTTTATTTAGTGCATTGCTACACATTTCCCAGTTTGGGTGTGTTGTGTGGTGTATGAGGAATTGAGAGGCATTGTAAGGAAATGAAATAATGTTGCAGGAATGGGACATGTTACGGGAATGGGACATGCCATGGGAATGGGACATGTTACGGGAATGGGACATGCCATGGGAATGGGACATGTTACGGGAATGGGACATGTTACAGGAATGGGACCACTACAGGATTGGGACATGCTACTAGAATTGGATTTGTCACAATGATAAGTACAGTTTGACTGGAATAATGATCACATGCGAATCGTTTTGTCTTTACAATTTACTGCCAGTCCCCATGCCAGGATTCTGTCATAATGCGAACAATGTACCACACTACACAAACATTGCACTGTGCACAATGAATGAACACACTCATGTTCACACATGCATGCATGCACAAGTACTCACTCATACAGTCACACATCAGATTCACTCATACAGGCACACATCAGATTCACTCACTACGTACACATGTCAGTACCTATGGACAACAGATAGTTGTCATGGTGATCCTTGGAAAGACAACTTGCTGGACACAGAGCTCTTTTTTCATGCCATTAAGCTTAGGAGAACAACAGCACACACTCCTTGGGGAGCACATGGAGCTAGTGGAGGTTCATTGCCCACCAGAGAAAATGGCGATTGCCATGGCAACTATCTCTCACTGTGTCCATACATGTGGCACCACGTGTTACTGTGCATTGTGAACACATGAATATCCCTGTTGTCTGTACATGTACATGTAAGCCTTTCCACATTTTACATGCAGCAGTGGGGGGTGGGGGAGGGGTATGAATATCTTTATACGTGCTAACAGACCATGACTTAATGAGAGATATTGTGACTATGATTTTTAGTACAACAAAAGGGGTCGGTATGTGATGGATACAGTGTAAATGATGTTTTGAATCTGATGTGGCAGATTGCATGTACCAGCATCACATCACCAACCCTCACTCTTCTCACTTCCTCCCTTCTCATCCCCATCCCCTTTTCCTCCTCCGTTCATGACCTCCTCCACCCCCTCCATGACCTCCACCCCCTCCATGACCTACCTCTTCATAGGAAGTCTATACTTCAGAGGATGTCTATTTCAACAAGCTGACCACATTGGATGAGGTAAGAGGTCATATTAGGCATCCTTCCTGTCAGTCATCCAGGCTCCTCACCTCTCCTCCCCTCCCCATCCTCTCCCCTTCCCCTATCTTCCCCTCCCCATCCTCTCCCTCCGCATCCCTCCTCTTCATCTCCTTAAACATCTCACTCCATTTTGGGTTTCTCCCTCAGCCTTTATAGCATTGTATCCACCTCCCCCTCTCCTTTCCCTTCTCCCTCCCTCCCTTCCTCTCCTTCCTTTTCACTCCTCTTCCCTCCTCCCCTCACCACCTTGTACTGCTTATCATCCACTGCCCTCCTCCCCATCCCCTGCATAGCTACCCCATGTCCTCCTCCCCATCACCTGCATAGCTACTTGATGTCCTCCTCCCCATCCCCTGCACCCCCCATAGTTACCCAGTGACCTCCTCCCCTCTAGTGATTACCTAATATCTACCTGTTGACACAGATGTTCGTAAACCCTCTGGAGACATATGGTGTCATATCACAGGAGGACTATAATGCCGTGTTCACCTGCATTAAGGTAATGTGGTGTTCACCTGCATTAAGATAATGTGGTGTTCACCTGCATTAAGGTAATGTGGTGTTCACCTGCATTAAGGTAATGTGGTGTTCACCTGCATTAAGGTAATGTGGTGTTCACCTGCATTAAGGTAATGTGGTGTTCACCTGCATTAAGGTAATGTGGTGTTCACCTGCATTAAGGTAATGTGGTGTTCACCTGCATTAAGGTAATGTGGTGTTCACCTGCATTAAGGTAATGTGGTGTTCACCTGCATTAAGGTAATGTGGTGTTCACCTGCATTAAGGTAATGTGGTGTTCACCTGCATTAAGGTAATGTGGTGTTCACCTGCATTAAGGTAATGTGGTGTTCACCTGCATTAAGGTAATGTGGTGTTCACCTGCATTAAGGTAATATGGTATACACCTGCATTAAGGTAATGGGGTGTTCACCTGCATTAAGGTAATGTGGTGTTCACCTATATCTCCAAGTGTAGCTATGTGAACGTTCATACACAGATTCACCATATTCCTACATGTATGTAGTCCCTACATTCACCATATTCCTACAGTTATGCAATGCACTTTTTATATACTTCGGTGTTTGCGCAATTTTCCTTCCTTCTCTCTCTTCCCTCTCCTCCCTTTTCACCTCCCTCGCCTCTCTCCCTCCTCCCTCTCCACCTTCCTCCCCTCTCCCCTCCTATTGTACAGCCTCTGATTGGTTTGAGTGAAGCCTTAGTCCTACAACTGAAGTCGAGGATGGAGGGATGGGATGAGCGACAGTCCTGTTTGGCAGACATATTCCTCCACATGGTAACATAGGGGATGGGGAGGGAGTAAGGAGGGGATGGGGAGGGAGTGAGGAGGGGATGGGGAGGGAGTGAGGAGGGGATGGGAAGGGAGTGAGGAGGGAATGGGGAGTGAGCGAGGAGGGATGGGGAGGGAGTGAGGAGGGGATGGGAAGGGAGTGAGGAGGGGATGGGGAGGGGATGAGAAGGGAGTGAGGAGGGGATGGAAAGGGAATGAGGGGAGATGGGAAGGGAGTGAGGAGGGAATGGGGAGTGAGCAAGGAGGGATGGGGAGGGAGTGAGGAGGGGATGGGAAGGGAGTGAGGAGGGGATGGGGAGGGGATGAGAAGGGAGTGAGGAGGGGATGGAAAGGGAATGAGGGGAGATGGGAAGGGAGTGAGGAGGGGATGGGAAGGGAATGAGGAGGATGCTAAACGAGTGAGGGGAAGGATTAAGGAGAGGGGAAAGGGGTACCATAAGACACAACGTGATTGCTGCACTAATTTCACAGGGTAACCATTTGAAGCTTTTTGTGAGCTACGCAGTGCAGCATACCGTTGGCAGTCAGGTAGGGTCAACTCTTTGTACATGTACTTTGATAGTCTTTGATCTATTACATCATCTACTCCTCCATTGCACATTCCTTTTATCTCATTTGATATTCTCCGTCCCTCCCCACCTCCCTCCCACTCCTCCCCTCTATCAGGTTATCAGGAAAATAATGAAACAGGAAAAGTTCAAAGCTTGGCTTGAGAAAGCTGAGGTATGGTGTGTGATTGGAGAGGACAGGATAAATACCTTTCCTTTCCCTTTAGCTCGAGTGCCAACGCACCCTTAATTCATTCCTTCTGGAACCTATTCAGGTGAGACCATTGCTCTATTTGATGCCCACTTTTCACTTTGCGATTTCCCCTACAGCGAGTGCCGCGGTATGAACTACTGCTCAAGGACTTGCTCAAACACACAAGCGAGGTAAGTCGGGAGGGTGGAGTCTTGTGAGGGAGGGTGGGATGGGCGTAGGAGTGTTGTGAGGGAGTGTAGGATGTGTTGGGGTGGAGGTGCGGTGTATATTGTAGGCGATGTGTTATGGGGAGGATTTTTGAGGGTGTGAAGGAGTATGTGTGTTGTTGTGACAACTGTGGCGTTAGGACCATCGTGACTTCCAAGCTACCAAGGATGCTTTGGCAATGGTTCAAAAGGTTTGTTGTAATATGAGGATGGCAGGTGTATTCAGTGGCGTCTGTGAATGTGTGTGTGCGAACATGTGTGTATGTAGATTGCTGTGGAATGCAATGAAGGTATTAGACGGGCAGAGAATGAGATAAAACTGCTTGAGATCTCGCGGTCCTTCCCAAGTGATAATGTGGTAAGCTGCTCACGATTGGTAATGACTTTCTCAGTTCACTGTTGTGTAACCCGATCCCTCAGGCTGTTATTCGAACCAGGCAACAGGTTGCAGTTGGGAAAGGTAAACGATATTATGGTGTTCATGTGAGGTGTTCATGTGAGGTGTTCATGTGAGGTGTTCACATGATGAGGTGTTCGTATGAGGTGTTCACATGAGGTGTTCGTATGAGGTGTTCACATGAGGTGTTCATGTGAGGTGTGCACATGAGGTATTTGTATGAAGTTTTCATGTGAGGTGTTCACATGAGGTGTGCATATAAGGTGTGCACATGAGATGTTTGAGGTGTTCATTTGAGGTGTGCACATGAGGTGTGCACATTAGGTGTTTGTATGAGGTGTTCATGTGAGGTGTTCACATGAGATGTTCACATGAGGCATTCACACAAGTGTTCGGTTTTTTTTTTTTCAGATAGGAGGAGGAGAGCTATGAGCAATTCAGCCAAAAAAAACAAGTGTGTGGTACTTGGGGTGTGTGGGTGTGGTACTTGGGGTGTGTGGGTGTGGTACATGGGGTGTTGTGTGGGGTGATGGCTACCTACATGTGCTTCCTTCCCAAGGGTCAATGGAGTGGTGTCTGATAGCAAGGAGGCGAAGGACACATTCACCATGTCATTCCAGTCATTTTTCGAATCAGAGCATAGAAGGTAAATGTAGTGTATGCTGTGTGTGTGTACACGTGTGTATGTGTCCATTGTGTGTGTGTACACGTGTGTATGCGTCCATTGTGTGTGTGTACACATGTATGTGTACATGTGTGTACACGTGTGTATGTGTACATGTGTATTAGGTGTACATGTGTGGGTACATGTGTGTATGTGTAGATGTGTGTATGTGTAGATGTGTGTATGTGTATACGTGCGTATGTGTACATGTGTATACATTTGGGTGCACGTGTGTACATAGGTACCTGTGTATGTGTGCGAAACACATGGGTGCAGGCGTGCCCATGTCAGTACACGTACTTGTGTGTTGCTTGTTTTTTGATAAGATTGAAGTGTAATGATGCCAATTTCAGAACATTTGTGAGGGAAGGCATGCTCTATAGGACAAGAGCAGACTTCACGGACCCAGCAGAGAGGTATGCAGTGTGGAGTTATGTAGAGAGGTGTGCAGTGTGGAGTTATGTAGAGAGGTGTGCAGTGTGGAGTTATGTAGAGAGGTGTGCAGTGTGGAGTTATGCAGAGAGGTGTGCAGTGTGGAGTTATGTAGAGAGGTGTGCAGTGTGGAGTTATGTAGAGAGGTGTGCAGTGTGGAGTCATGGCCTCTGGTTCTGTTCAAATGATGCTTCACTTTAACCCCCACCGCCACCCCCACCACCACCACCACCACAGGACCCTTATTCTTTGCTCGGACACTTTGCTCATTGCTGTCCCGATCAATCGTAGCAAGAAGACTTACAAGCTGAGGGAACGTGTCCCCTTGGTCCAGACCTGGGCCACAGATACTTTGGGAAAAGGATCGGAAAGAGGTTAATAGAAAGACTGGGGAAGAGTGTATGGTGGGGGTGTAGAGGGTTATATGGTGGGGGTGTATAAGGTTATATGGTGGGGTGTAGAAGGTTATATGGTGGGGGTGTAGAGGGTTATATGGTGGGGTGTAGAGGGTTATATGGTGGGGTGTAGAGGGTTATATGGTGGGGGTGTAGAGGGTTATATGGTGGGGTGTAGAGGGTTATATGGTGGGGTGTAGAGGGTTATATGGTGGGGTGTAGAGGGTTATATGGTGGGGGTGTAGAGGGTTATATGGTGGGGGTGTAGAGGATTATATGGTGGGGGTGTAGAGGGTTATATGGTGGGGTGTAGAGGGTTATATGGTGGGGGTGTAGAGGGTTATATGGTGGGGGTGTAGAGGATTATATGGTGGGGGTGTAGAGGATTATATGGTGGGGTGTAGAGGGTTATATGGTGGGGTGTAGAGGATTATATGGTGGGGGTGTAGAGGGTTATATGGTGGGGTGTAGAGGGTTATATGGTGGGGGTGTAGAGGGTTATATGGTGGGGGTGTAGAGGATTATATGGTGGGGGTGTAGAGGATTATATGGTGGGGTGTAGAGGGTTATATGGTGGGGTGTAGAGGATTATATGGTGGGGGTGTAGAGGGTTATATGGTGGGGTGTAGAGGGTTATATGGTGGGGGTGTAGAGGGTTATATGGTGGGTTATATGGTGGGGGTGCAGAGGGTTATATGGTGGGGGTGCAGAGGGTTATATGGTGGGGTGTAGAGGGTTATATGGTGGGGTGTAGAGGGTTATATGGTGGGGGTTGTAGAGGGATGGAAATAAAAACCCCAGTGAGGAAAAACCCATATTGGGCCTCAAAGCAAGACAATTGGACTGCAAACAGGTACAACAGGCTCACAATTATTCAATAGATCCAGCCAGTCTTCAAGGGCTATTCACTGATCTTGAGATCTCAAGCTTGCACCTGCATGTGTATAGGGCAGGTATACCACAAAACCAGACACAACAAGGAAAAAGTTTGCAGCACATGCACACAAGCTTAGAATGAACACTCATACCTTATAAGGTACCATCCTTTTAAACTCCCCAACCGTGTGGCCCAATCACGTGCTATGCAACCAATCACATTTGGGAGGGAGCTGAAATTGTGCCTAATTCACTGTGTTCAAACGTCGAGGAAGCTAAATTTCTGCCTAATTCACCGTGTTCAAATGTCAGAAATGTACATCATTTGATCTGCCATTCTGTTGCCAAGGCTTCTCCTTAGGCACTCCACTCAAAACATACCACTTTTTGGCCCCCACACCTGGGGAGAAGGTGGCATGGTTCTCTGACCTGTACTCCTGTATCCTGGCCCAGAAGCAGCTCCTGTCCAAGGTACCTTTACGCACGTGGCATTGTGCACAGTATACTAAGTATTACTAAGTATTACTAGAACACACACCGCACACACAACATACACACACAATACACATACACACCACACACACAACACACACACCACACATACAATACACACCATGCATACACCACACACACACCACACATACAATACACACACCACACATACAATACACACACACCACACATACAATACACACACACCACACATACAATACACACACCACACAAACAATACACACACCACACATACAACACACACACCACACATACAATACACACACACCACACATACAATACACACACACCACACATACAATACACACACACCACACAAACAATACACACACCACACATACAACACACACACCACACATACAATACACACACACCACACACACCACACATACAATACACACACACCACACACACCACACATACAATACACACACACCACACATACAATACACACACACCACACACACCACACATACAATACACACACACCACACACACCACACATACAATACACACACACCACACACACCACACATACAATACACACACCACACACCACACATACATACACACATACACACCACACATAGCTGTTTTACATATCTTATTGTTTTGACAGCTGCTAACACATTTAAGCATCCCAGATGAGAACTTTGAGTGTCTGCCAATGAAAGCAAAAGTTGACTATATTGGTTTTGTCACCGATGGTATGTTCTGAACATGGTATGTTACTTTTCCCTCACTTACAACCTCTCCTACCTTCCTGCCCCACCTACCCTACCCTCCCACACCCTACCCTCTCCCATCCCACACCCTACCTTCTCCCATCCCACACCCTACCCCCTCCCATCCCACACCACCTACCCCCTTCCATCCCACACCACCTACCCTCTCCCATCCCACACCACCTACCCTACCCTCCCACACCCTACCTTCTCCCATCCCACACCCTACCCCCTCCCATCCCACACCACCTACCCCCTTCCATCCCACACCACCTACCCTCTCCCATCCCACACCACCTACCCTACCCTCCCACACCCTACCCTCTCCTATCCCACACCCTACCCTCTCCTATCCCACACCCTACCCTCCCACACCCTAGAGCTCAGCTTCAACCGTGATGATGACATAATGGTATTCGGCTTCAGGGACAACTCTGGAGCATGGCGACCTGTGGGTGTGGCTTTACTGTGATTGGTGGAGGTTAACTACTTAATCCCCTCTAGGGCCTGTACAAAGAGGAACCATTCAACCCTACACCTGAGTGGTACTTTGGAACATCCAAAGACAACATGGGATGGTTTCCTGGTGGGTGTGGTTTCTTTGTAGGTGTGGCCTCCTGTTAATCCAGTCTTCTGTGCACAGCAAACTGTGTTCTCCCTGAAGGAAGGCTGCAGACAGATCCTACCCCAGAGGTATCCAAGCTGGCATCACACCACCACCTTGTCCCCTCTCCTCTCACATGTTCACCACCTCCCTCCCTCTTCATCTCCCTCCCTCTTCACCTCCCTCTTCACCTCCTCCCTCACCACCTCCCTCCCTCTTCATCTCCCTCCCTCACCACCTCCCTCCCTCTTCACCTCCCTCCCTCTTCACCTCCCTCCCTCTTCACCTCCCTCCCTCACCACCTCCCTCCCTCTTCACCTCCCTCCCTCACCACCTCCCTCCCTCTTCATCTCCCTCCCTCTTCACCTCCCTCCCTCACCACCTCCCTCCCTCACCACCTTCTCTTCCACCATCATCAAGCAGCATAGCTTCCTATGTAATAGTTAACACTCCCACAGTCTACCATTAATCACCTTCTTACCTTCCACCTGTTAAATGTGCACAGCAACTTGTTCCTCCATCTATGAGAAGTGTGTTATCACTGAAACAAAGAATGGTCCAGCTGGTAAGTCCTTTTACAAGACCACACCCCTAAAGACTGGTATACCAGCTGTTTCATACTACCTCCCCTCCCTCTTCCTTTCCTCTCCCCTTCCCTTCCCTTCCCATCCTCTCTACCCCTCCCCACTCTTGCCCTCCCCCTGCCTCCCTTCCCTCCCCCTCCCCCTCTCTTGCCCTCCCCCTGCCTCCCTTCCCTCTCTCTTTCTCATAGACTGGTCGCCAGATACTACCACTCTCGAATGAGGGACGCGTAGCCAAAGTGTGTGTGGGAGATGAAAGTTCAAAGACTCTCAAAATCGCTTCCAAGACTCTCCGCATTGCAGATGATTGGCCCATAGAGACTTTGATTGAGTGAGTACTGGTAACCACATGCATTGATGTCCTCCCTGTACCTCAAGGGTTTCCCCTGCACACCAAGGGGCATTCCCCTGTAGTTTCCCCTGCACACCAAGGGGCATTCCCCTGTACCTCAAGAGTGTCCCCTGTCTCAAGGGTTTCCCCTGCACACCAAGGGGCATTCCCCTGTACCTCAAGGGTTTCCCCTGTACCTCAAGGTTTCCCCTGCACACCAAGGGGCATTCCCCTGTACCTCAAGGGTTTCCCCTGTACCTCAAGGGTTTCCCCTGTACCTCAAGGGTTTCCCCTGTACCTCAAGGGTTTCCCCTGTACCTCAAGGGTTTCCCCTGCACACCAAGGGGCATTCCCCTGTACCTCAAGGGTGTCCCCTGCACACCAAGGGTGTCCCCTCTCATTACACACACATGTACTCTCTATCATTGTCATCTTTATCCTTTTAGGACTTTCTTCAAAGTGATCCCCGAAGGCCATTATGCATGGAGTGTGAGTGAGCAGTCGCTGGATGGGACAGGTAACCAGTGTTTTGCAGTGCTGCGTTAGCACCAGTGTTTTGCAGTGATGTGTTAGCACCAGTGTTTTGCAGTGCTGCGTTAGCACCAGTGTTTTGCAGTGCTGCGTTAGCACCAGTGTTTTGCAGTGCTGCGTTAGCACCAGTGTTTTGCAGTGCTGCGTTAGCACCAGTGTTTTGCAGTGCTGCGTTAGCACCAGTGTTTTGCAGTGCTGCATTAGCACCAGTGCAGTGTTTTGCAGTGCTGTGTTATTTGCCTTATACTATTGCAGTGGATCGCCTCCTGGAGCTGGAGGAGCTGCCTAGCAGTGTTGTGGACTTCTGGGGCAAGAACAAAGTAAGAAAGGAATGGGGACTTGATGTATTGTCAGGGGGTGGGGATACCTAAGGAGTAGAGGTACCACCTTGCTGTCCTGCTTGGTGGGGGGACCACTCTGCTGTCCTGCTTGGTGAACAATTGCTCATTTTGTGCATTTTGTGAGGTTGGCTGTCTTAGGACTTTACAGGTATATGGGAAAAGTTAATTTTATACAATACTCTGGCAAAACATTCTGTGTGTGTAACATTCTGTGTGTGTAGTGGAGACATTATGTGTGTGTAGTGGAGACATTCTGTGTGTGTAGTGGAGACATTCTGTGTGTGTAGTGGAGACATTCTGTGTGTGTAGTGGAGACATTCTGTGTGTGTAGTGGAGACATTCTGTGTGTGTAGTGGAGACATTCTGTGTGTGTAGTGGAGACATTCTGTGTGTGTAGTGGAGACATTCTGTGTGTGTAGTGGAGACATTCTGTGTGTGTAGTGGAGACATTCTGTGTGTGTAGTGGAGACATTCTGTGTGTGTAGTGGAGACATCATTCTGTGTGTGTAGTGAAGACATCATTCTGTGTGTGTAGTGGAGACATCATTATGTGTGTGTAGTGGAGACATCATTCTGTGTGTGTAGTGGAGACATTCTGTGTGTGTAGTGGAGACATTCTGTATGTGTAGTGGAGACATTCTGTATGTGTAGTGGAGACATTCTGTATGTGTATTGACATTGTGTTTTTCATTTTACTCAGGATCGGATGAAGTTTGTTATCAGACAGACCTTGATGAACACAACTGGGTCTTCTGATGTTTGATGTCACCAGATGTCACCAGATGTCACCAGATGGAGCTCATTTGATTCATTTTATGAACTCCTTTTTTTCTTTTAAATCACACCTTGGCCACAGGCCGTGGGATTTCGTTGCTGTTTGTTCTGTGCAGTGTCACTTGATTGGTTCATTGTGTCATGTGATTGGTTCATTTATCACAGATTGTTACTTAATTCATCCTAAGTTAATCATAGGTGAGCAGTGTGTTCTGCAATGTGTGAATCCATAATTATATAATAATTGTAATCACTAAGAAGACTCGGAATTAAAAGTTAGATGGGGTTAAACCTAGAATACCAAAGTTAGATGGGGTTAAACCTAGAATACCAAAGTTAGATGGGGTTAAACCTAGAATACCAAAGTTAGATGGGGTTTAACCTAGAATACCAAAGTTAGATGGGGTTAAACCTAGAATACCAAAGTTAGATGGGGTTAAACCTAGAATACCAAAGTTAGATGGGGTTAAACCTAGAATACCAAAGTTAGATGGGGTTAAACCTAGAATACCAAAGTTAGATGGGGTTAAACCTAGAATACCAAAGTTAGATGGGGTTAAACCTAGAATACCAAAGTTAGATGGGGTTAAACCTAGAATACCAAAGTTAGATGGGGTTAAACCTAGAATACCAAAGTTAGATGGGGTTAAACCTAGAATACCAAAGTTAGATGGGGTTAAACCTAGAATACCAAAGTTAGATGGGGTTAAACCTAGAATACCAAAGTTAGATGGAGTTAAACCTGGAATATCCCAAAGTGACAATCACTTTTCCCAGCAAAAACCAAAATTTAATAAAAAAGAGGAAACGAATACACATGTAAGATGGTGGTTACTAATGATTTATGACTGGTCAAGAGCAAGAAGAATAGTCCGGTTCTCCACAATAGAAGGAGGCAGTCTAGTCCTCCAATAGAAATGGAGTGTCAGTGAACAGCTGTGACATGGATTCCCCGTGGTATATTCTCCTGACAGCCTCTGCCAGAATGAGACTGATGTCGATGACCTTAATTTTGGGACAGCATACTGTTTGAGGCATAGTGTTTGTAACCAACAGCTGGAAGGGACAGGAAAGACACTTAATGTGAAGCATCACCATGGATACAATAATAATGGCATACCTCTTCCCACATTGAGACAACTCCCCCCCCCCCCCCCCCCCCCCACCCATGAGGGATTAAAAAAAGATTTGATAGTAAGAAGCATCATAAGGAAGATGAGTAAGGGGAAGAGGCTACTTTCAACCACAACCTTGTGACAACAGCGACCTCTGCTGCATGATAAAGGAGCTGGGGTTAAAATGGGAGGAGGCTGGAGCTAAAACGAATACACCATATTGTAATATAAAACCTTCTGCTATGTTGTTGCATGTCTTTCACTTATCTACATTTAATTTGAGCCTTAGGCCAGCAGCACACACATGCAGGCAATCTATTCTTTGGGCGACTAGCAGCCCCAAAATTGAAAAGCTTTCTATTTTCAGGTGACCAGTCATATACTATCCTCCTCAAAGCTATTAGGCCTTTAAAAACAAAACCAGCCTAATCACTCAAACGTATGTGTACCACTGTAACGCTGCAATGAAGCAAGTGCCAAACATAACCTTATCCAATACATACAACTATTCTCACCTCATCAATAGGGGACTCATTTAGTTTTTCCACCACAGTACTGTCCGGAGCTAGGAGGCCATGCGTTGCTAGTGCATATATCTTGTAGGACCCTTGCTCCTTAAGGCATACAGCCGCTGCGATTAGCTTGTCAATATCGTCTATCAAGTCGTCCTGTGAAAACAAATGCAGTGATACAGGTTGGACAATGAAATAAGCACAGTTCTCTGCTGGGCCCCCACAAGCTCAATTACACTGAGCATCTTAGAACTCCTTATAAGGTATGCTTAGGTCACCTCATTAAGGTCACCAACTAGGTTAAAAAGTTCAGAAAACCGTCAGGAAACTAGTCCAATAAAACAATCCTATTCATTTGAGTTGCAGGCGCTGTAATGGTGGGTGGCCTTACAATGCCTACATCAATCAATTATGTGATTATTCCACCATAACTGAATTATGTGAGTTATAACTCGCAACATGCAGTGATCCCAACAAGCAATCAGACAGTGCACAGACAAGAGGTTTGTACTGACTATGAGGAAGGTGATCCTTCCGTGGACATCTCCAACAACGTTCAGTGGGGGCTTCTGCTTGACCATGATGGATTCTACTGTGTAAGATAACAAGGACACACCATACTCAAACATGCACACACTCACTCAAACACGCACACACACTCAAACATGCACACACTCACTCAAACACGACATGCACACACTCACTCAAACACGCACACACATTCAAACATGCACACACACTCATGCACGCACACTCAAACATGCACACACACATTCAAACATGCACACACACATTCAAACATGCACACGTACATTCAAACATGCACACACATTCAAACATGCACACACACACTCAAACATGCACACACACACTCAAACATGCACACACACACACTCAAACATGCACACACTCAAACATGCACACACACACACACTCAAACATGCACACACACACTCAAACATGCACACACACACTCAAACATGCACACACACACTCAAACATGCACACACACACTCAAACATGCACACACACACTCAAACACGCACACACACATTCAAACATGCACTTAAACAAGTGCTCATGCACACATATGAACATGCACACACACACACAACACACCACAATGATCACCAATTACCCATTGGGGTGATAAATGGTTTGCTTAAAGATTTCTCTGCTTCCCAAGGAACGATCATGAGGGAGACCGGAAGAAAATGGTGGCAAAGGTGGACATACAGTAACAGTGGGGGGGCCCAAGGACTACTTGAACATTAGCTTTAACCTGTCCGGTAGGTGGTCTCCTCTAATGGCGGGGGAGAGCTCCGCCCATCTTCCTCCAGCTCATCCGACTCCAACATGTTCTTAGGCTCCCCATGGATCACGGCCAAGCCAAGGCGAAGCCGCTCGGCATATGAACTGGCACTATTTCATACACGCACACACACACACATGCACGCACACACATGCACGCACACACACACATGCACGCACACACACACACACACATACACAATTATAAAAACAAACCACTAGCAGTTTAGGTGCACTCTAACCTTCTGGTCACACCAGGGTATCGAGCCACAACTACACCATTGCGATAATCTTTCACCTTTAACACAGAATAGGGGGAAGAGTGTGTGTGTGTGTGTGTGTGTGTGTGATGTAGAAGAAGAGGTGTGATGGAGCCATCCTCATCCAGCAAATGCTTACATTGTCTGTGATGTAACGGATAAGGAAGGGAGAACCCCTGACATTGTCCACTGGGAAGTCAAAAAACCCTTGTATCTCCTTGTGGTACAGATCCACAGTGATCAAATGTGTCATCCCTGTGTGTGTAGTGTGTGTGTGTGTGTGTATGTTGTGTGTGTGCATGTGGGAGGTGCCAATGGACAGAAGTAATCATCCAACTGCCCCAAGGCTTTTGCTTTATACAGGTACAGGAGGTATCATTCGTGTAGTTTGTCAACCTCAGGTACAGAAATATGAGGTGTACATCACAACATCTGGGACAGTTTCCTGAGAGGTGACCCTTTTGGGTAGGGAAAGAAGACCTACATACACGTATAGGAGATCGCAATTTTTTAAAAATATTTCTGGAAGTCTGAAATGTCCACTCAAGGGGGGGGGGGCAAGAAAAACTGTATGGACCCCATCGTCCAACTTTGTAGAGCTTAACGAGAGGATTACGAATCTGCTTTCAAAATACAAATCGGACGTAAGAGAAAAAAGATACAAGGGGCCAAAAAAGGGGGGCGTAGGGGGTACCACCCTACGCCCATTACATTTTCACGTGTTTTTGTATCTTTTTTGTTTCGTTTCGGATTTACACGGGAGTAGCATTGATATATTCCTCCCAGCTAAAGAACTTCACTGCGATCTCACACATAATCGCTAGACACTTGTAAAACGGGCAGTTACGTATTTAACGTTTAACCCCCTAGTGGTTATTTCCTATTTCGGTTAGCAATAAGAAATAACCACAAGGGGGTTAAACGTTAAATCTCTCACTGATGGTTTTACAAGTGTCTAGCGATTATGTGCGAGATTGCAGTGAAGTTCTTTAGCTGGGAGGAATATATCAATGCTACTCCCGTGTAAATCCGAAACAAAACAAAAAAGATACAAAAACACGTGAAAATGTAATGGGCGTAGGGTGGTACCCCCTACGCCCCCCTTTTTTGATCCCTTGTATCTTTTTTCTTTTACGTCCGATTTGTATTTTGAAAGCAGATTCGTAATCCTCTCGTTAAGCTCTACAAAGTTGGACGATGGGGTCCATACAGTTTTTCTTGCCCCCCCCCTCGTGTCCAGTACAAATTAATTCTTATGCACTGGGAATTGGACTTGAGTTATAAGGTACAGAATTACCCACACGTGCCTTGAGTTATAAGGTACAGAATTACCCACACGTGCCTTGAGTTATAAGGTACAGAATTACCCACACGTGCCTTGAGTTATAAGGTACAGAATTACCCACACGTGCCTTGAGTTATAAGGTACAGAATTACCCACACGTGCCTTGAGTTATAAGGTACAGAATTACCCACACGTGCCTTGAGTTATAAGGTACAGAATTACCCACACGTGCCTTGAGTTATACGGTACAGAATTACCCACACGTGCCTTGAGTTATAAGGTACAGAATTACCCACACGTGCCTTGAGTTATAAGGTACAGAATTACCCACACGTGCCTTGAGTTATACGGTACAGAATTACCCACACGTGCCTTGAGTTATAAGGTACAGAATTACCCACACGTGCCTTGAGTTATAAGGTACAGAATTACCCACACGTGCCTTGAGTTATAAGGTACAGAATTACCCACACGTGCCTTGAGTTATAAGGTACAGAATTACCCACACGTGCCTTGAGTTATAAGGTACAGAATTACCCACACATGCCTTGAGTTATAAGGTACAGAATTACCCACACATGCCTTGAGTTATAAGGTACAGAATTACCCACACGTGCCTTGAGTTATAAGGTACAGAATTACCCACACGTGCCTTGAGTTATAAGGTACAGAATTACCCACACGTGCCTTGAGTTATAAGGTACAGAATTACCCACACATGCCTTGAGTTATAAGGTACAGAATTACCCACACGTGCCTTGAGTTATAAGGTACAGAATTACCCACACATGCCTTGAGTTATAAGGTACAGAATTACCCACACGTGCCTTGAGTTATAAGGTACAGAATTACCCACACGTGCCTTGAGTTATAAGGTACAGAATTACCCACACGTGCCTTGAGTTATAAGGTACAGAATTACCCACACATGCCTTGAGTTATAAGGTACAGAATTACCCACACGTGCCTTGAGTTATAAGGTACAGAATTACCCACACGTGCCTTGAGTTATAAGGTACAGAATTACCCACACGTGCCTTGAGTTATAAGGTACAGAATTACCCACACGTGCCTTGAGTTATAAGGTACAGAATTACCCACACATGCCTTGAGTTATAAGGTACAGAATTACCCACACGTGCCTTGAGTTATAAGGTACAGAATTACCCACACGTGCCTTGAGTTATAAGGTACAGAATTACCCACACGTGCCTTGAGTTATAAGGTACAGAATTACCCACACATGCCTTGAGTTATAAGGTACAGAATTACCCACACATGCCTTGAGTTATAAGGTACAGAATTACCCACACGTGCCTTGAGTTATAAGGTACAGAATTACCCACACATGCCTTGAGTTATAAGGTACAGAATTACCCACACGTGCCTTGAGTTATAAGGTACAGAATTACCCACACGTGCCTTGAGTTATAAGGTACAGAATTACCCACACGTGCCTTGAGTTATAAGGTACAGAATTACCCACACATGCCTTGAGTTATAAGGTACAGAATTACCCACACGTGCCTTGAGTTATAAGGTACAGAATTACCCACACGTGCCTTGAGTTATAAGGTACAGAATTACCCACACGTGCCTTGAGTTATAAGGTACAGAATTACCCACACGTGCCTTGAGTTATAAGGTACAGAATTACCCACACATGCCTTGAGTTATAAGGTACAGAATTACCCACACGTGCCTTGAGTTATAAGGTACAGAATTACCCACACGTGCCTTGAGTTATAAGGTACAGAATTACCCACACGTGCCTTGAGTTATAAGGTACAGAATTACCCACACATGCCTTGAGTTATAAGGTACAGAATTACCCACACATGCCTTGAGTTATAAGGTACAGAATTACCCACACGTGCCTTGAGTTATAAGGTACAGAATTACCCACACGTGCCTTGAGTTATAAGGTACAGAATTACCCACACATGCCTTGAGTTATAAGGTACAGAATTACCCACACGTGCCTTGAGTTATAAGGTACAGAATTACCCACACATGCCTTGAGTTATAAGGTACAGAATTACCCACACATGCCTTGAGTTATAAGGTACAGAATTACCCACACATGCCTTGAGTTATAAGGTACAGAATTACCCACACGTGCCTTGAGTTATAAGGTACAGAATTACCCACACGTGCCTTGAGTTATAAGGTACAGAATTACCCACACGTGCCTTGAGTTATAAGGTACAGAATTACCCACACGTGCCTTGAGTTATAAGGTACAGAATTACCCACACATGCCTTGAGTTATAAGGTACAGAATTACCCACACGTGCCTTGAGTTATAAGGTACAGAATTACCCACACGTGCCTTGAGTTATAAGGTACAGAATTACCCACACGTGCCTTGAGTTATAAGGTACAGAATTACCCACACATGCCTTGAGTTATAAGGTACAGAATTACCCACACATGCCTTGAGTTATAAGGTACAGAATTACCCACACGTGCCTTGAGTTATAAGGTACAGAATTACCCACACATGCCTTGAGTTATAAGGTACAGAATTACCCACACGTGCCTTGAGTTATAAGGTACAGAATTACCCACACGTGCCTTGAGTTATAAGGTACAGAATTACCCACACGTGCCTTGAGTTATAAGGTACAGAATTACCCACACATGCCTTGAGTTATAAGGTACAGAATTACCCACACGTGCCTTGAGTTATAAGGTACAGAATTACCCACACGTGCCTTGAGTTATAAGGTACAGAATTACCCACACGTGCCTTGAGTTATAAGGTACAGAATTACCCACACGTGCCTTGAGTTATAAGGTACAGAATTACCCACACATGCCTTGAGTTATAAGGTACAGAATTACCCACACGTGCCTTGAGTTATAAGGTACAGAATTACCCACACGTGCCTTGAGTTATAAGGTACAGAATTACCCACACGTGCCTTGAGTTATAAGGTACAGAATTACCCACACATGCCTTGAGTTATAAGGTACAGAATTACCCACACATGCCTTGAGTTATAAGGTACAGAATTACCCACACGTGCCTTGAGTTATAAGGTACAGAATTACCCACACGTGCCTTGAGTTATAAGGTACAGAATTACCCACACGTGCCTTGAGTTATAAGGTACAGAATTACCCACACGTGCCTTGAGTTATAAGGTACAGAATTACCCACACGTGCCTTGAGTTATAAGGTACAGAATTACCCACACGTGCCTTGAGTTATAAGGTACAGAATTACCCACACATGCCTTGAGTTATAAGGTACAGAATTACCCACACGTGCCTTGAGTTATAAGGTACAGAATTACCCACACGTGCCTTGAGTTATAAGGTACAGAATTACCCACACGTGCCTTACAGAATTACCCACACGTGCCTTGAGTTATAAGGTACAGAATTACCCACACGTGCCTTGAGTTATAAGGTACAGAATTACCCACACGTGCCTTGAGTTATAAGGTACAGAATTACCCACACATGCCTTGAGTTATAAGGTACAGAATTACCCACACGTGCCTTGAGTTATAAGGTACAGAATTACCCACACGTGCCTTGAGTTATAAGGTACAGAATTACCCACACGTGCCTTGAGTTATAAGGTACAGAATTACCCACACGTGCCTTGAGTTATAAGGTACAGAATTACCCACACGTGCCTTGAGTTATAAGGTACAGAATTACCCACACATGCCTTGAGTTATAAGGTACAGAATTACCCACACGTGCCTTGAGTTATAAGGTACAGAATTACCCACACGTGCCTTGAGTTATAAGGTACAGAATTACCCACACGTGCCTTGAGTTATAAGGTACAGAATTACCCACACGTGCCTTGAGTTATAAGGTACAGAATTACCCACACATGCCTTGAGTTATAAGGTACAGAATTACCCACACGTGCCTTGAGTTATAAGGTACAGAATTACCCACACGTGCCTTGAGTTATAAGGTACAGAATTACCCACACGTGCCTTGAGTTATAAGGTACAGAATTACCCACACGTGCCTTGAGTTATAAGGTACAGAATTACCCACACGTGCCTTGAGTTATAAGGTACAGAATTACCCACACGTGCCTTGAGTTATAAGGTACAGAATTACCCACACGTGCCTTGAGTTATAAGGTACAGAATTACCCACACGTGCCTTGAGTTATAAGGTACAGAATTACCCACACGTGCCTTGAGTTATAAGGTACAGAATTACCCACACGTGCCTTGAGTTATAAGGTACAGAATTACCCACACGTGCCTTGAGTTATAAGGTACAGAATTACCCACACATGCCTTGAGTTATAAGGTACAGAATTACCCACACGTGCCTTGAGTTATAAGGTACAGAATTACCCACACGTGCCTTGAGTTATAAGGTACAGAATTACCCACACGTGCCTTGAGTTATAAGGTACAGAATTACCCACACGTGCCTTGAGTTATAAGGTACAGAATTACCCACACATGCCTTGAGTTATAAGGTACAGAATTACCCACACGTGCCTTGAGTTATAAGGTACAGAATTACCCACACGTGCCTTGAGTTATAAGGTACAGAATTACCCACACGTGCCTTGAGTTATAAGGTACAGAATTACCCACACGTGCCTTGAGTTATAAGGTACAGAATTACCCACACATGTCTTGGTCTTTTTATTATTTCTGTTCATTATGGAAAGCAAGCTGGACGTCCTTATGACAGTACTTCATCCTTCCACATATAAAGGTGATGGTATCAAACATACACCATTTTTAGATGTACAAAGGGACTGTTTCTATAAATACGACAACACAGTTTTTTTTATTTCCCATGGAATGCTGTCTACTTATACGTCTGATTGCCTATTGGTCAGAGCACAAGACATTGATTTTCACATTTCTATTGCAAGCGCTTTCTTCAGTGTAAGTGCAGGTTTATAAAATTAAAATCTTGTACAAATGACTAGTCAACCATAATATGATTGTGATGGTGTGTCCTCTATGATGGTGTGTCCTCTATGATGGTGTGTCCTCTATGATGGTGTGTCCTCTATGATGGTACTATACACACACGTGTACACCAAGCATGCACACACACACACACATATACACAGTACATAACACCCACCCATACAAACTTTACATAACACCCACCCATACAAACTTACCAGCCTTCACAAGCATGGTAGCCAAAAGCTTGGCAGTGATACATCCGCGTAGCCTCATCTTGCTGTGCTTACAGTAGGGAAGATAAGGCATGACCCCTGGGGGGGAAAGAAAGATGAGGCATGACCCCTGGGGGGGAGAGAAAGATGAGGCATGACCCCTGGGGGGGAGAGAAAGATGAGGCATGACCCCTGGAGGAAGGGATGGACCCCCTATGGAGAACACAATTCATCAGCAGTTCTCCATAGGGTCCAGTGACCCCACCCACCCACCCACCTCTTCCCCCATGATTGAAGAGATAGTGAGGTTACAATTTCAATGCAAATGGGTCAGAGTTCTACAGAAAGGTATATTAAGATCTGTGTGTGTGTGTGTGTGGTAGGGGGGGGGTCACACCAAACCAACTCAGCACCATCCTACTTTGATAGCTTTCCTCATGCCTTCCCTATCCCCCCATGCCTTCCCTATCCCCCCATGCCTTCCCTATCCCCCTATGCCTTACCTATCCCCCCATGCCTTACCTATCCCCCCATGCCCCCCCCCATGCCTTACCTATCCCCCCATGCCCCCCCATGCCTTACCTATCCCCCCATGCCCCCCCCCATGCCCTCCCCCATGCCTTCCCTATCCCCCCATGCCTTCCCTATCCCCCCATGCCTTCCCTATCCCCCTATGCCTTACCTATCCCCCCATGCCCCCCCCCCCCCCCCCCCCCCCCCCATGCCTTACCTATCACTTGCCGTGCAGAAGCAGTTTTGCAAGCGTAACACATGATCAGAAGCTCCATTATAGCATCGTTCGTGGACCTGTGGGGGGGGGGGGGGGGGTTGAACAAACACGAGCAAGATATGCAAGGAGGTGCGTGTCTGGTGTACTCAACTAACCAGGAACCCGTCTGTACAATAAACACATCTTTCCCTCGAACGGAATCCTCTATGTCCACGTGTGTTTCTATGGAGAGGAAATCGCTTCCACTGAACGTATCTGTCTGTCTCCCGTCCCTCCCATGCAATGCAAAGTGTTTCTAGACTGACCATTGCTTTCGTCCTTGCTAAGGTTGACCTTACACAAAGAAACTCCAACTCTCCTGGGTGGAGAGAAGTGGGTGTTTAGATTTTATGATACTAGTAGTATGTTGTTCCAATGGTGATGCTTTCTTCTGCCTCTTACCTGGCTATCAGCTCTGCCAAGGCAGGGTGAGAGCTCCCGGACAATACCACCAAGCCCCGCGGAAAGGGCGATACCATTCCTGCAGCGCGTGTAATATATTAATAATTTCATCAATATTGTTATTAATGTTAATGTTACCTTTGAGGTCACGTGAAATTGCTTATGTACATCACTCATGAATTTATACATATATCCCCGTTTGATACCGTTACTCCAAATACCCGTTATACAAATTTCCCGCTGCACAAAAAAGCTTTGTATTCAGTTAGGGCCCAGGATGTCCGAGCGACCAGCAATGTATAGAGTGCGTCCATACTTTGAAATCAAGAAAATAAAGCTGCCGGACTGTATGTACCCACTTAAGATGCTTCACCAACTTCCGAGTTTATCCCCTCCTTCGCAAGAGGTGAGCAAAATGACACGTGATGATGTACATGCGTGGGCGTGCATATGTGTGTGTGTGTGTGTGTGTGTGTGTCTATTCGGTGCACGTGACATTTCATCACCTTCACATGCACAGAGCGTGACGTCATCCCTAACCTACATAGAGGAGAGACAGGACAGGATGCTTACACAACTTGGCATCCTTCAGGCTAAAGTAACAGCTCTTGGAGAGAAGCTGGGAGTCAGTTACACTGATGCCATTAAACCCAAGGAGGTTTGTAGTTCTGTACAATTGTCTGAAATCATGACAGCTCATGTGCTTATCACATGCTCCTCATGTGCTTATCACATGCTCCTCATGTGCTTATCACATGCTCCTCATGTGCTTATCACATGCTCCTCATGTGCTTATCACATGCTCCTCATGTGCTTATCACATGCTCCTCATGTGCTTATCACATGCTCCTCATGTGCTTATCACATGCTCCTCATGTGCTTATCACATGCTCCTCATGTGCTTATCACATGCTCCTCATGTGCTTATCACATGCTCCTCATGTGCTTATCACATGCTCCTCATGTGCTTATCACATGCTCCTCATGTGCTTATCACATGCTCCTCATGTGCTTATCACATGCTCCTCATGTGATCTTCACAAGCTCTGTGTACGCATGTGCTTATCACATGCTCCTCTGTGCACCCATGTGCTTATCACATGCTCCTCTGTATACCCATGTGCTTTTCACATGCTCATCACATGCTGGTGCCCAATCACCACAGGAAAACTTTTCTATTTATTTTTCCTGTCCATATGACCCCCATTGGCTGATACCTATAGCTGACCCCACATTGGCTGGTACCTATAGCTGACCCCACATTGGCTGGTACCTATAGCTGACCCCACATTGGCTGGTACCTATAGCTGACCCCACATTGGCTGGTACCTATAGCTGACCCCACATTGGTTGGTACCTATAGCTGACCCCACATTGGCTGGTACCTATAGCTGACCCCATTAATGGCATGTTGGCATTAAAAGTAAGTACCCACTGAGGCTGGGAACCCCATGAGGCTGGGAACCCCTTGTGGCTGGGGACCCCATGAAACTGGGGACCCCATTAGGGTAACAACCTAACATTGTAGGGCACGAGTTTATTTTAATACTAGTAAGGGTCTGGGGACCCTGTGCAGAATTATTGCTCTTGGCTGAACACCACAGCAGGACACAAAGCGTATCCGTGTTCACGGACCTCTTCGTAAAATCTAGCTAAGGAAGGCGATTGGTTGATGCAGGACAGGGCATGTATGTTAAGGACTATTTAAATCTGCATCGGTGTGTGTGGAGGAATTTGAAGCTTGCACATAACCATCAAAGGTTATATGCCCATCAAAGGTTATATGCCCATCAAAGGTTATATGCCCATCAAAGGTTATATGCCCATCAAAGGTTATATGCCCATCAAAGGTTATAAAGGTAGCTGGAGACAGCTACCTGCAGGCTCGATGTCGAGGAGAGGATGACTCCTTACATCAGCACAAAATGTGCATATTAATGATTCCTTATAATTAATGATCCATGCGTTTTGAAATAATAGTTTTGGCGAAGCATCAATTGTGGTGTGTTTAGTAGTTGGCGGATTGAATCACACGAAGGAGATGTATGTATTCCTGATGATGGCCCACATACCTTGGTGCTACCCCTTTAGTCCTTGGTGCTACCCCTAGGTCCACATAACCCCCTGGGTCCTCATACCTTGGTGCTACCCCTTAGTCCTTGGTGCTACCCCTGGGTCCTCATACCTTGGTGCTACCCCTGGGTCCTCATACCTTGGTGCTACCCCTAGGTCCACATAACCCCCTGGGTCCTCATACCTTGGTGCTACCCCTTAGTCCTTGGTGCTACCCCTGGGTCCTCATACCTTGGTGCTACCCCTGGGTCCTCATACCTTGGTGCTACCCCTTAGTCCTTGGTGCTACCCCCTTAGTCCTTGGTGCTACCCCCTTAGTCCTTGGTGCTACCCCTTAGTCCTTGGTGCTACCCCTGGGACCTCATACCTTGGTGCTACCCCTAGGTCCTCATACCTTGGCGCTACCCCTAGGTCCACATAACCCCCTGGGTCCTCATACCTTGGTGCTACCCCTAGGTCCACATAACCCCCTGGGTCCTCATACCTTGGTGCTACCCCTTAGTCCTTGGTGCTACCCCTGGGTCCTCATACCTTGGTGCTACCCCTGGGTCCTCATACCTTGGTGCTACCCCTAGGTCCACATAACCCCCTGGGTCCTCATACCTTGGTGCTACCCCTTAGTCCTTGGTGCTACCCCTGGGTCCTCATACCTTGGTGCTACCCCTGGGTCCTCATACCTTGGTGCTACCCCTTAGTCCTTGGTGCTACCCCCTTAGTCCTTGGTGCTACCCCCTTAGTCCTTGGTGCTACCCCTTAGTCCTTGGTGCTACCCCTGGGACCTCATACCTTGGTGCTACCCCTAGGTCCTCATACCTTGGCGCTACCCCTAGGTCCACATAACCCCCTGGGTCCTCATACCTTGGTGCTACCCCTAGGTCCACATAACCCCCTGGGTCCTCATACCTTGGTGCTACCCCTTAGTCCTTGGTGCTACCCCTGGGGTCCTCATACCTTGGTGCTACCCCTGGGGTCCTCATACCTTGGTGCTACCCCTGGGGTCCTCATACCTTGGTGCTACCCCTGGGTCCTCATACCTTGGTGCTACCCCTGGGTCCTCATACCTTGGTGCTACCCCTGGGTCCTCATACCTTGGTGCTACCCCTGGGTCCTCATACCTTGGTGCTACCCCTGGGTCCTCATACCTTGGTGCTACCCCTGGGTCCTCATACCTTGGTGCTACCCCGTGGGTGTGGTTTGAAGGATATGAGCACAATATTGTATTAAACTAACTTTCCTGACGAAGTTCCTTGTAGATGGTCCCAATCCTGTATCTCTACACTGTGTATATTCCAATCCTGTATCTCTGCACTGTGTATATTCTAATACTAATCCTGTATCTGTGCTGTGTATATTATAATTCCAATCCTGTATCTACACTGTACCAATTCAAAGGGAAGAGGGGGGGGGAGGGGAAGGGAGGGGGAGGCATCTTTTGCACCTTATCTCATGCAGCTGAATGCGTCTGTCGAGTGTGGTTTGTAAGAGATGTACTGGAAGGGGGAGTGGCATGTAGAAAGGAGAAGGGGAGTGGTGTGTAGAAGGGGAGTGGTGTGTAGAAGGGGGGAAGTGTTTACTTGTAGGTCACAAACAGATCAAATTAAAAAATGATTTTGTGGAAAGCTTGGATCGAAAAATATCTATTACATAACCAGAATCTTTGTTCATCCTCGCCTTGTGACATAGCCTCCTCCCCCTCATGACATAGCCTCCTCCCCCTCATGACATAGCCTCCTCCCCCTCATGACATAGCCTCCTCCCCCTCATGACATAGCCTCCTCCCCCTCATGACATAGCCTCCTCCCCCCTCATGGCATAGCCTCCTCCCCCTCATGACATAGCCTCCTCCCCCTCATGACATAGCCTCCTCCCCCTCGTGACATAGCCTCCCCCCCTCATGACATAGCCTCCTCCCCCTCATGACATAGCCTCCTCCCCCTTATGGCATAGCCTCCTCCCCCTCATGACATAGCCTCCTCCCCCTCGTGACATAGCCTCCTCCCCTCATGACATAGCCTCCTCCCCCTCATGACATAGCCTCCTCCCCTCATGACATAGCCTCCTCCCCCTCATGACATAGCCTACCCCCCCCCCCCCCCCTCATGACAGAGCTAATCTCAACCTGTTATGTGTATCCAGTACCTGTTCTGGTAACCACTATGTGTTAAAAACCCTCTGGTAACCACTATGTGTTAACCCTCTGGTAACTACTATGTGTTTACCTTCTGGTAACCGCTACTTCTTAACCCTCTGGTAACCACAACTTGTTAACCCTCTGGTAACCGCAACTTGTTAACCCTCTGGTAACCACAACTTGTTAACCCTCTGGTAACCACTACTTGTTAACCCTCTGGTAACCACAGCTTGTTAACCCTCTGGTAACCACTACATGTTAACCACTAACTAGTATATAACCACTACTTCTTTTACCCTCTGGTAACTACTACTTTTAACCCTTTGGTTATTGTCACTTTACTGGTTGTTGTGATAGCACATTATTCATGAGAACGTTGATAAGCTGTAAGCATGCTGCAAACCTTCACTCTGGAGACAACAGTGTTATAGACTGTTTTCAAAAACTGATGCTGTGTACCTGATAAACAACAGGTAGTACTGATGGCCCTGTGAACTCTGCATTGTGATATGGGGCAATGAAAGAATGTGTAGTAGGCAAGAAAACAGCCCTACCTATGGCATCAAAGGGGGACAGGCCTACCTATGGCATCAAGGGAGACAGCCCTACCTATGGCATCAAGGGAGACAGCCCTACCTATGGCATCAAGGGAGACAGTCCTACCTATTGGTACCTTTGTGGTATTGACTGTAGCTGCAACAACTATGTGTGGCAAGGAAGTATCTGTGCCACTTTGCTCTCCTGTAGTGTCTGCCATCTCTGCCCCTCTCTCTACCTGTGATCATAAGGATGTGTGGTGTAGCCTTTCAGACAAGCATTGCACTCCATTGGCCTTGCCTTGTAAGGACTGGTTTGCAAGCTGTCTGCATTGCCTTATAAGGGCTGATCTGAAACCACCTGTGTTGATGAGGTCTGATTAGAAACTGCCTGTGTTGCCCTATTCATGAGGGCTTATTTGAAACTGCCTGGGTTGCCCTATCTTGCAGATAGTGTGCTGAATAGTTGCAAGTGTGATGCCAACTGTCACTTGTTGCACCTGTGACCTAACCTGTCCTGTGATCTTAGTTATGTTCCTCTTGTTCCTCTTGTTTCTTTTCTAACTCCACAGCCTCATGTGTGTGTGGTGTGTGTGTGTGTTGTTGTGTGTGTGTGTGTGTTGTTGTGTGTGTGTGTGTGTGTGTGTGTGTGTGTGTGTGTGTGTGTGTGTGTGTTGTGTGTGTGTGTTGGTGTGTTCCTTGTGTGGCTTACAACTATTATTTTTATGTTGTTAGCACCTTGTAGTGTAGGCTTGTACTTGTACTATGTAGGCCTGTAGTATACCAGACAACAGGTTCAGTCACTTTGCTATTGTGGGGCTTCTTTAAGATTTATCTAGCCGCCCATTCATCTTGTGTCTGTGTTCTGTTAGTTTAATGCTACATCATGTGAATGGAGACTTTCATGTGTGTGTGTGTGTGTGTGTGTGTGTGTGTGTGTGTGTGTGTGTGTGTGTGTATGTGTGTGTGTGTGTGTGTGTGTTTGTGTGTGTGTGTGTGTATTGTGTGTGCACTATCACAGTGTCAGGATTTAAGCCATAAGATGGTGGCAATTTGTGTTGTCCTGCTGTTGTGTGCACACACACTGGCTCTCTTCATCTTCTCCCTCCCCCACCTGCCCCCACCCCTTCCCCTCCCCTCTCTTCCCACCTCTGGGCCTCCATCTTTCTCTTCACCTCACAAATTTCTGCTGCCCCTTCTCTTCCTCCTCAAGACTCTCTATGTTTCATTCCTCCCCACGATTTTCCTTGTGTTTATCTCCTGACCTTCTTGCTCCTCCGCCTTCCTTACTCCTCCCCTTTCTTCCACCTTAGTGTGCGGCATTGCAGGATGTTGTTGTCACCTGTCCACCGTCATGTCCGCCCTACGCCCTGCTCACCCTCTCGCGTCTCATAAGCCAACAAGTTGCTGTCACCTTTCATGTGCACCTCCACTCCTCACTGCAGCACAGGGGCACCAGGGATCTGCTGCAGTTCTTTGGGAACCCGAAATCCAGCTGTAGCAAGCCTGCTCTGAGGCTAACCCTTATATGGAAGTCAGGTGAGGCTGCATCCATCATCCATTTGTTTATGTCAGCTGGCCCGCCCCTTTGGGCTCCACCCCCTGTGGATGCAATGGGACCCCACCCCCTGTGGATGCAACGGGGGACCCCCCCCCCCTCCACCCTCTGTGGATGCCTGTGTTGAAAGCCTTTAATGTGTAGTGGAGTTATGTAAGAGGGGACAGTGGAAGGCATTAAAAGGAATGCCTCACTCATGTAGCCTAACCTTTGTATTTGCGTTGAGATGTCACCGTTGGTAACCTCTCACACAGATTAACTTCATAGCTGGTGTCCAGACTGTACTTCTTGTTAGAACTTGTTACACACTCTACCCATGAAGTTAGCTTTAGTGGTGGGGGAGGGGTCCACAGAAGCTATGGTGTGGGCTGTAAGATAAAGAGGGGTCTTATGTCCCTCACACTCCCCCCCAACTGTGCAGTGAAGCTGTAATGATTATCTTACAGTCTCTTCAGTTTGGGGACAGGGGAGAAGTCCCGTGTTGTGTGATGTCATGTGTATGTGTGTGTGTGAGCTTTGTCACGCACTTTACAGTTCAAACATCACTAACTTTTACCTTGTATGGTCAAATGGTCTCGTCATAGTTGTCTCATTGGCATCTAACAGATAAAGAATCCTTTTGAGTTGTGGCTTGTTTCCTTGTGGGTTGTTCTTAGCCAAACTGTATTTAGGGAGTGAAGGGAGTTGTGAGGTGGGAGGGAGCTAGGTATGATGTGAAGATAGAGGATGGGGGGGGGGGGGGGGGGGGGGGGGGGGGGTATTCCAGAAGACTGAGTGATTAGTCACAAGAGGGTGTGGTTGTGTGAGCTAAAGTGGGAGTGATATAGGTTGGATGTGTGTGAGAAAGGGTGTGGCACCGTAGGATGGCAACATTTGTTTGTCATACCTGTGTGTGTGTGTATTCATTAAGTGTTGTTTTGCACACACACACACACACACACACTCACATACTGACCTACTCTTAAGGGTGAGGACCAAGGGTACAGGTAGCTTGTACTATAAATAAAATGGTGTTGGGTTATTAATAGCCGGAGTGCATTCAGTTTGGGTCACTAAATAAAAGCTATTAATAAAGATGATAATCATGACCTAATGAAAACAGGTCATATTCCAACCTAAGCAGTCTTACGTGCTACTGGGTGGCCCCCTGTGCTCTAACAAGCCCCTAGCTATGTGCTGTGCCATCACTGCCATACTCCCCCCTCCAGAGGCCGAGTCTCCACTGCCTACAATGATCGTGTCTCCTCACAACCAGACTCCTGTGCAGGGGATCACTAACATTTTGCGCTACCTCTGTCGGCAGTTCTCTCCTGACCTTTATGAGGGGCGTGGCCTCCGGGACTCCGGCCTTATCGACAGCTGGCTGGATAGCTTTGCTGGCTTCCAGGGCTGGAACAGCAAAGAGAAGAGCCGTGTCACCAAACAGCTCAATTCACAGCTGGGCTTCTCTCAGTTCCTGGTTGGGGACAAGCTCTCTCTGGCTGACATTGTCGGATATGGCGTGGTCTATAACGATAGTGTGTTCCAGTCCACTGAGAACATTGTCCTCTGGCTGAAGAGATGCCAGCAGCTGCCTGCATTTGCTAGCATTCCTTGCAGTTTCTGATCCCCCTCCCCCTCTCCCCCCCCCCCCCCCCCCCCCCCCCCCCCCACCAAAAAAAGATGTATTTTGTATTAATGATTACTATTTGATGAAATTTATCAACCAGAGACTGTGTCTTGGAGGGAAGTGGATAGGAGGAATGGTGTGGGCAGGGGGGGGGGGGGGGGGGGGGGAGCTGGGGTTTGCGTTCTATTTCGTCAAGATTGTCTTTTGAACTACGCTATGTGTAGGGTATTGAACAAGTTCAAATGCCAATTGTGCGCCAATTGTATTTTGCCGCTTCTAAGGATGCAGTTCCGTTTTGACCATATAAGGACTGGGACAGCAGGCCCTCGGGGCTGCCTACTCCCGCATTCCGATGAGATTCCAGAGCATTGGTGTTTTTCCCTTATTTGGCATAGTCTCGAAGCATCTGTCGTCAGCTGTTGACACCAAGTGGACCAATCGGATACTGCCGGGTGGGTGCGGCCACCCAACTATATAAGTGTCCGACTGCGGCTAAGGCCGTTATCTTCACACAGTCGTGGGTTTAGTACACTTGCAAAGCCAGTAAACAAAATGGGTGATGAAGGTGGTGATGTTGCGGCCCTGGTCGTTGACAACGGCTCAGGCATGTGCAAGGCCGGCTTTGCCGGAGACGACGCTCCACGAGCGGTCTTCCCATCCATCGTTGGACGTCCACGACACCAGGGTGTGATGGTCGGTATGGGACAGAAGGACTCCTACGTCGGAGATGAGGCTCAGAGCAAGAGAGGTATCCTCACCCTGAAGTACCCCATCGAACACGGAATCGTCACCAACTGGGACGACATGGAGAAGGTAATACTAGGTGGCTGTAGCAAGGGTGCGAGCGGGAAGCCTACGGTAGCGATTACGCGGCGGTTGAATGTTATCCTTTTGTAACTTTTTGATCGGCCTTTTTGTTTCTCTCTTCCAGATCTGGCACCACACCTTCTACAACGAGCTCCGAGTGGCCCCAGAGGAGCACCCAGTCCTCCTGACCGAGGCTCCCCTCAACCCAAAGGCCAACCGTGAAAAGATGACCCAGATCATGTTCGAGACCTTCAACACCCCAGCCATGTACGTCGCCATTCAGGCCGTGCTGTCCCTGTATGCATCTGGTCGTACCACCGGTATTGTGTTCGACTCCGGAGATGGTGTCTCCCACACCGTTCCCATCTATGAAGGTTACGCTCTTCCCCACGCCATCCTTCGTCTGGACCTCGCCGGTCGTGACCTGACCGACTACCTGATGAAGATCCTGACAGAGCGTGGCTACTCGTTCACCACCACCGCCGAGCGTGAAATCGTTCGTGACATTAAGGAGAAGCTGTGCTACGTTGCCCTGGACTTCGAGCAGGAGATGCAGACCGCAGCCCAGAGCTCCAGCCTGGAGAAGAGCTACGAGCTTCCCGACGGTCAGGTGATCACCATCGGTAACGAGCGATTCAGATGCCCTGAGGCCCTGTTCCAGCCCTCGTTCCTTGGTATGGAGTCCGCAGGTATCCACGAGACCACTTACAACTCCATCATGAAGTGCGACGTGGACATCAGGAAGGATCTGTACGCCAACACCGTCCTGTCCGGAGGCAGCACCATGTTCCCTGGCATTGCTGACAGGATGCAGAAGGAGATCACAGCCCTGGCCCCACCCACCATGAAGATCAAGATCATCGCTCCTCCTGAGCGCAAGTACAGTGTCTGGATCGGTGGTTCCATCCTGGCCTCTCTGTCCACCTTCCAGCAGATGTGGATCTCCAAGCAGGAGTACGACGAGTCTGGCCCATCCATTGTGCACCGCAAGTGCTTCTAAGCGTGCGGGGGGCCCTTCTTTCCCAACCTGAACTGCTGAATGAAAAAATAGACCATTTTTCGATTTATTGGATCATTATGGGTGTGCAGTTCTAGACTTTTTGACTGTTTGTTGTTGTGCACGCATCAAATTGTACGTATGTATAAATATACTGTTTTTTTAAACATTTGAGTCGTAAAAGGGAGGCTCCGACAGATCGCAAAGTATGCGTGTGCGTTATAATGCATGAATTTGAAGGCTAGGCGACTGATACCCAGTTTTACATTACTTTTGAGCATATATGAGTGGAAGACACTTCAATCTGTAGCAGATGACCAGTTATTTACTGCTTTCTTGCGTGCATTGTGTAGTAACTAGCAATTAGTTAACGCTCGATATTTAGCACCCAATAGAGCTATATCGTGCATACACAAACTCAAGATGCACAGTTTGTATGTATGCAGTACAGGTGTTGGGTGTGTCATATATACCCTGTCAGCAGCCTAACCTATCCTGCCTCGCAAGTCGGAGCAATTTTTAAAAAATAATTCCACATCGAATTAAATACAGCATATGTATAAAACAAACATGTTTTGATAAGGCCAAGTAAACAGATGAAGATCCTCCAGTCATGAATAGCTCTGTTTAGGCGATGACATACTGCTGCAACCTGTAGGAAGTGATGACTGGTCATAACTGTGTATCAAGGATGCACATTCTTTATCCTTCATGGCAGAGACCCAGGAAACATGAGAACAGGCAAAGTGGTGTGAGTGTTGTGTGCGCACATGTATATGTATATGTGTGTGTGCACATGTATATGTATAAGTTGCATGTGTGTGTGCACATGTATATGTATATGTGTGCATGTGTGTGTGTGTTGTGTGTGCACATGTATATGTATATGTGTGCATGTGTGTGTGTGTTGTGTGTGCACATGTATATGTATATGTGTGCATGTGTGTGTGTGTTGTGTGTGCACATGTATATGTATATGTGTGCATGTGTGTGTGTGTTGTGTGTGCACATGTATATGTATATGTGCATGTGTGTGGCAAACGGTGTGTTGTGTGTGCATATGTATATGCATATGTGTGCATGTGTTGTGTGTGCATGTGTGTGTGTGCATGTGTGTGTGTGTGTGCATGTGTGTGTGTGCATGTGTGTGTGCATGTGTGTGTGCATGTGTGTGTGTGCATGTGTGTGTGTGCATGTGTGTGTGTGCATGTGTGTGTGCATGTGTGTGTGTGCATGCATGTGTGTGTGCATGTGTGTGTGTGCATGTGTGTGTGTGCATGTGTGTGTGTGCATGTGTGTGTGCATGTGTGTGTGTGCATGTGTGTGTGCATGTGTGTGTGTGCATGTGTGTGTGTGCATGTGTGTGTGTGCATGTGTGTGTGCATGTGTGTGTGTGTGTGTGCATGTGTGTGTGTGCATGTGTGTGTGCATGTGTGTGTGTGCATGTGTGTGTGCATGTGTGTGAAGATGGAAAACAGAGCAGTGGATACCATTAACACCCAGCCTCTCATGAATGAAGAGTTTTAACCTCATTCACACCTCTTGCTCCCACTATCTCTTCCTCCCACTCTTGGTACAAAGGTTCAATAATTCTGTGAGACCTAGCAAAAATATATATAATAAAATCAAAATCAAAACAGCACAATAATTTATCTACAAGTAAAATATTTGTGGTCCATCTTGTTCTCCGTCCAATGGTCAAGCATTGTTACTTTTTGTTCTCTCCATATCTTTTCTTACACTATAAATGTAGCAGTGTGCATCCAAAGTACACTTTCCATATTCAACACTTATACAAATACTTCTGCAGTGACACAGGTCACCGTGCTGTCTCCCCATAATGGAATGAATAGCACGACTAAATCCTTCACATAAGAGAAGTTCTCTCAGAGGGTGTGGCTTGTAAGGTGCTACTGCATCTTAACGTCCAGCATGTCAGGCTACTGTAGCTGTGACTACGCTGTAGCTATGACTACGCTGTAGCTATGACTACGCTGTAACTATGACTACCTAACAACACACAATTCAAACTCCACTACTAGCCCCTCCCCCCACAGTAGCTGCTCATCAAGACATGTGGTTAGATGATCTGTGCCCCACTAGAAGCTAAACAACATCAAAGCTTAGAGTAGGGATGACATGTGTAAAATTGTTAAAGTGCTAAGCTGCATATTTGTACACTGTTGTTTGTTTATGCGCTCTAAATAAAGCCCTATACTTCATGTTTAAGACCACTGACTGCACCAGACTGCATTGCCCATATGGAAATGAATACATATATCATGACCCATGGGTGCACGGGTAGCTGTTGTGGGACTAAGGTGTTAGTTAGGTGTTGCACATTACTCAAACTCCAATTTGTTACTTAATATAGCATGATGCACTATTTTTAGCACAACTGCATTAGCTCATTGGTCAGCCATAACCCTCAGTGCACATTTAACAATGAACATGCCTCCAAATGGAGATGACATTTTTGTGCATTTTACAAGGCAATCAAAGACAATAGATAACTCTGAGGTGACCCCACGGTATCCTGCACATACCTTCTAACGCAATAGGGCCCATGTACCTTATAAGGCAGTAGGGGTCACGTACCTTATAAGGCAGTAGGGGTCACGTACCTTATAAGGCAGTAGGAGTCACATACCTTTTAAGGCTGTAGGGGTCAAATGGGAAGAAACAGTCGAGGACGTTAGTCACGACAGCCCCACAGCTTTGGGATGATGAGGGAAGGGCCAGTCGTCTGTTCTGCTCAAGTATCGTGTAGCAGAAAGCTAGCTCATGTCGGCTAGATTCAGAGGAGCAAAAGGGTTAACGTGTGCGTGCAACACCACACCCCTCTCTCCCCACATACTTCATGAGGTCTGCAAACACCTCCGTCACAGTAGATAGGCAAAACTGTTTTGTTATAAAGAGAAAGGAATAGAATTTAGTGTAGGCACACATGTACACACGTGTGTGTGCATGTGTGCGTGCATGTGCACGTGTATGCACACATGCATGTGCATGTGTGCATGTGTGTGTAGTATGTACATCACACATGCACACACAGCACAACAAACTCTTGCTACCTTTAATGGGTTCAAAGGACAGGTTATCAGGCGTTCAAAATTTAGCTTCCGCAAAAAATCAAGTCCTGTTTCAAACAAAAAGGTTATAACTTGGAGGGCCACTGGTCATCAGTTCTCACACCTCCTTCACTCTCCAACAGAGCTTTGCTTCTGAATGCAAAGACGTAGAATACAGCCTGACAGAGGGAGTAGAAGGGTGCATGGAGACGTGGTTCTGCACGCACGTTGCCAGGAGACAGTGTATCCAGGTAACTATAAATAAACAGAGCTCAATCCATTTAGAGACAAGTCCCAAATAATAGCCCACCTGTGTATCCAATACATCATGCTCTCAATCAGGTACTTGGCAATCCTGGGGAAGAGGGAGGAAAAGGGTGGGGAAGAGGTGTGAAAGGGTGGGGGAGAGGTGTGAAAGGGTGGGGAAGAGGGAGGAAAAGGTGGGGAAGAGGGAGGAAAAGGGTGGGGAAGAGGGAGGAGAAGAAAGAGAAACAGAGGTTGGTACTGGCACCACACTAATGTTTAACAAGATACCTCACACACAGGAACTTGGCTCGGGCCAGGTAGCTAGCTATGTAGCCAGCAGCTGCCTGCCTGAAGACAGCTGGAGTCTGGATATTGGAGAACTGGGGAGGAGGGGGAGGAGGGAGGAGGAGGAGGGAGGAGGAGGGGAGGAGAGAGAAATACATGTAATACACACACCCAAGTACACCCATACACATTCAATGCAGGGTTTCCTCACACCCACCTACTAACACCTACATGCTATGCACCACACCACACTCCCACACATGCCCACACCCCAAACTCCACTTGCGCTCCAAACCACACCCACACACCACATCACACACTCCTCACACGCCCTAACATCACCTTGTTCCATAGATAGTCAACAAACTGGAACGCCAGAGACTGTGGGCAAAGATCACAATGGCATAGGACTGGGGACTGGCAGGTCATTGTGTTTAGCTCACTTCATGGAAGCTGGTCATCCAGAAGAGAAGGAACTGGACGTAGGACGTGGAGTGTGTTGTAATCACCTCACAGTCAAATACCTGAGCAAGAGCAAAGAGGTTGGCATGATGTAATGGAGAGCCAAACGTATCATTATTGCTTCACAAACACACCACCCACTACCCACACACCAAGCCCACCCATCATCCACCCACACATATACACACATACATACATACATAGATACATACACACACATACATACATACATACATACATACATACACACATACATACATACATACACACACATACATACACATATACACACACACACCACTCCACCTTCAGAATAATTCTGAACAGTTCATCAGTTCTTTCAACATTCAGTATCCCTACGGAACACAAGTGATTTGCAGTTAGCACACTTCACACCACACATACCTCCTCCCTACACAACCACTTAGCACATGTACGGTAATGTTGTAACAGCTGTGTGTACTGACCGTCATGGAAACAGACAAAGAGGATGAACTCCTGCATCACACTCATTAGGACATCCATCTTGTCAGCCATCTCGTTGTGCATAAGGCTTCTCTTGCTGTGATGCACACACAGACACAGGTCAGGGGGTGCAGTCACTCTGGCCTCAGACATTGGCTGCAGGCCTTCCTGTATGTGCAAGTGTGTGTGTGAGGGTGTACATGTGTATGTGTGTATGTGCGTATGTGTATGTGTACAAAGTGAGGGTAAAAATCCCACAGCACACTGGAGTTCTGAAGACAGTTCACACACACAGACACATGATAAGATCAGCAGTTTTATTTTTCCTATTTGACTTGCCATACAACAGCCTTACTGAGTAATCAACTTTTTACCATAATATTCTGCAATTATCTCACACATTCAATGTGTTGCAAAATGGTGGTTATACCTATTGAACCATTTGAGCACTGACACATGCTAGAGAGAGGGAGAGGGAGGGAGGGAGGTAGGGAGGTAGGGAGAGGGGAGGGAGAGGGAGAGGGAGAGGGAGAGGGAGAGGGAGAGGGAGAGGGAGAGGGAGAGGGAGAGGGAGAGGGAGAGGGAGAGGGAGAGGGAGAGGGAGAGGGAGAGGGAGAGGGAGAGGGAGAGGGAGAGGGAGAGGGAGAGGGAGAGGGAGAGGGAGAGGGAGAGGGAGAGGGAGAGGGAGAGGGAGAGGGAGAGGGGAGGGGAGGGGGAGGGAGAGGGAGAGAGAGAGGGAGAGGGAGAGGGAGAGGGAGAGAGGGAGGGAGAGGGAGAGGGGGAGGGGGAGAGGGGGAGAGCTTTAATGACCACCACATACAGTCCTTACATCTCAATCACTTTTTGTTTGCTGCCAAACGTGGACACAAAACCTGCATTGGGGGGCCCGGGTTACACCATACCAGTTCAGTTGTGGCATCGTGAATTGAAAATAAAATCTGCCCCAGAGTGCTTTTCATTGACAAAAATAGGCTGAATTATGCAATCTACTAGCTGTTAATTAGACCTTGGGAATATACAAATCTGTTCTTGGCAAGGGTCTATTTTTGGGAAGGATTATCTGCTTTTTGCCTTGTGTATGTTCAATGCACACACACACACACACACACACACACACACACACACACACACACACACACACACACACACACACACACACACACACACACTCACATCCACACACATATGCATACCACTTCAAACTGAACCTCTTCCTCCTCCTCTTCCTCCTCACTCTCCTTGGGTACCTCCACCTGAGCAACAGATACACCTGACCAGAATGACACAAGAAGGGAACACCTCACCCCTCCCATCTCCCACACCCTCCCCCTCACCCCTCCCATCTCCCACACTCCCAACTTACATCTATACTGATCAGGTGGTTAAACAGGAGTCTGAGAACAGAGGGCGGGGCAGTAGGTGGTGATGTACAGTGCATTGCGCACATATACCTCCTGTAATAGTGGGGGTGTGGTAGGTGTAAGTGGAGGTGTAACAGTGGGGGTGTGGTAGGTGTAAGTGGAGGTGTAACAGTGGGGGTGTGGTAGGTGTAAGTGGAGGTGTAACAGTGGAGGTGTGGTAGGTGTAAGTGGAGGTGTAACAGTGGGGGTGTGGTAGGTGTAAGTGGAGGTGTAACAGTGGGGGTGTGGTAGGTGTAAGTGGAGGTGTAACAGTGGGGGTGTGGTAGGTGTAAGTGGAGGTGTAACAGTGGGGTGTGGTAGGTGTAAATAGAGATGTAACAGTGGGGGTGTGGTAGGTGTAAGTGGAGGTGTAACAGTGGGGGTGTGGTAGGTGTAAGTGGAGGTGTAACAGTGGGGGTGTGGTAGGTGTAAGTGGAGGTGTAACAGTGGAGGTGTGGTAGGTGTAAGTGGAGGTGTAACAGTGGGGGTGTGGCAGGTGTAAGTGGAGGTGTAACAGTGGGGTGTGGTAGGTGTAAATAGAGATGTAACAGTGGGGGTGTGGTAGGTGTAAGTGGAGGTGTAACAGTGGGGGTGTGGTAGGTGTAAGTGGAGGTGTAACAGTGGGGGTGTGGTAGGTATAAGTGGAGGTGTAACAGTGGGGTGTGGTAGGTGTAAGTGGAGGTGTAACAGTGGGGGTGTGGTAGGTGTAAGTGGAGGTGTAACAGTGGAGGTGTGATAAGTGTAAGTGGAGGTGTAACAGTGGGGTGTGGTAGGTGTAAGTGGAGGTGTAACAGTGGGGGTGTGGTAGGTGTAAGTGGAGGTGTAACAGTGGGGGTGTGGTAGGTGTAAGTGGAGGTGTAACAGTGGAGGTGTGATAAGTGTAAGTGGAGGTGTAACAGTGGAGGTGTGGTAGGTGTAAGTGGAGGTGTAATGTGTCATGGCACCTGGCTATGTGGTAGGTGTAGCAGTAAAGGTTGCAAGAAACTTGACTGGTACATACTGCCTGTTTGAAAGTTCCACCATGACACAGAAACAATCCACCTGCATCATAATGTTGCGATTCAAGTTACAGAGAGCTCTGCTACATAGCCAGATAAACACTGGTGGTGTGATAGTTACACCATGCCCCCCTCTCCCAGGGAAAGGTTGAAAAATAATTTAAATTAATATTGGGGTGTGCCATGTGAGAGGGTGGTCATGTGAGAGGGTGGTCGTGTGAGAGGGTGGTCATGTGATAGAGTGGTCATGTGAGAGGGTGGTCATGTGATAGTGGTCATGTGAGAGGGTGGTCATGTGATAGAGTGGTCATGTGAGAGGGTGGCCATGTGAGAGGGTGGCCATGTGAGAGGGTGGTCATGTGAGTGCTCGTGTGATAGAGTGGTCGTGTGATAGAGTGGTCATGTGAGAGGGTGGTCATGTGAGAGAGTAAATAGGTTGGTGCATCCTTCTGAACTATAGATACACTGTGGGTTATGTTGGATGTTGGTAGTTCAAGGACAGAGACATGTTTGGTGAAAAAGTCACTAATTATTTCATATTACTGACCAGAGAACCAGCACATCATAGTAAAATCTGAGGTAAAATCACAGGAAAAAAATATTGGATTCCCAGCCTGTTTACCCTGGGTTGTGTTCCATGATCCGCAGGTTGATAATGACTAAATCAACATTGAGATGGGGGGGGGGGGGAAAGTTAACTGTGAATTTTGTTAAAAATCTATCAACCTGGGATCATGGAACATAAACCAAGGTTGGGAATCCGATTTTTTTTTTTCCCCCTGTGAATATAGTGAGTGAAGCTTGGTTGAACCGAGGGGTTGAACTCACTTTCTCCTTACATACTTCTTGTGTTTGGTAACCTAGTATTAGTAATGTGCAGCAGTTAATATCATGCTCGGCGGTTAACACATGCTCCCATCACATGACCATGCATCAAATGATCACATGATCATCATCATATTTAAGGGGTCACACGCCCACACGCACCAGCATGGTTTCATAACTTTGTTCGCATGTTACATATTTCCCATACATTTTTGCACGACAGATACATGTTTTAAAAAGCCACACCCACCTGGATGACAGTAGGCTTCGTCTTAAATGGAATGCTCCGTGGAATGCTCCGTCTAAGCTCGTCAACAAGATAGGACAGTGAATCGGGAACAAGAGAGACAAGCTCCCTGATGGCTTGGTGGTGACATGGAGGCACACAGCAGTGGTATGGGAGGCTTCAAGGAACTCCTTCACAAGGGCCTGGAGGATGCTTCTGAGGTAGTAGGTGTGGGCTGTGACCAGGCTCCCTAGGTAAGTGATGTAGGGCCCCCAACAAT